>JABJVR010000106.1:4551396-4589964 GCA_025773905.1 Chitala chitala | reverse complement strand
ATATATATATATATAATATAATTTTTTATTTTTTTTTCTCCTGGATAGTCTCATGGTGGAGCGGTCACGCTGGTCGGGTCAGTTCCAGCATCCTAAAGCCCTATTGTGCATTTGAGGGGTTGTTTGAGCTCTGAGCACAGTGTATTGCCTCTGTGCGAAGTTAGCACACTTCTGGGCCAAACTCCCCAGCTCCTGTGTTTTTTTACAAGGCAGTTGCAGTTCATTTACTATGGAAATTCTGCCTGCTATTTCTGTGTGACTTTGACAAACCAGGAACATGGTTTGCGATGGCAGCAAGCGTGGAGACGCTATCATTGCATTTTTTTTTTTTTTTTTTTTTAGCACCTCATGTTAGTGCTGGTGACCTTACAGAGTCCCTGTACTTGGGGCACTCTCTGCTCACATAAGGCTTTATCACCAATTTAGAAGCACTCTGAGGTGTGGCTGTGTGTAAGTACTGGGTAATTAATTACAGACTGTCCTTGTGTGTGGTGGTTATGCAAATTTGACTCTTTGAACTTGAGGACTTACATTTGTTGCTTAAATAAGATGTGCATTTTTACCTGCTGGTGTGTCTATATCTGCGGTAGATGAGATGAAATCACTTTATCAGGAACTGAGGTTTAAATGTATGTAAATGTCTAAGGATCTGTACAAACAGAAGTCAAAGCAAAGAGCTCAGCATTCCTCATTGTGTTCAAATTAATACATATTTTGTTTTTAGTTTTTTTCCTACATAACATAAGGTTTGGTAACTTAACTGCAATGCAATATAATAAGACCGTATTACAGGATGATTAGCAACCAGATACTTGCCTTGTAGTTAGAGATCAAGATTTAGTTTTCCCTTTGAAAAAGTTTATGAAGACCTGCCTTTTTTGCTGTATCGCAGCCTGAACCCCCACATAAGGATACACACACATTTGCATACGCAATCTAACACTGTGTATCAGCTTTCAGTTACCTTATGCAGAGCGGACTCATATGGTGGTGGCCGTGGTTACTGTTGCCGCGGCTACGTGGCAACTGATGACACTCAAAAGCCCACTAACCCACCCCTCCTCAAAAGGCCCTCTGCATCCCCCACAGTGAGGGCAACAAGAGCAGAGATGATGCTCAGTACCCAGCACAGCACACAGCAGTCAGATGATGCTGATGGGGCACCTTGCATCCAGATGTTGGACCAGTTTGAACGAGTTCTGACATAATTACCTTCTTCTTCCTGACACCAGAAGGATTTTGGTTGGAACATCCCTCTGCCCCCCGATTCCACTCCAGTCTTCTCCCCCCTCTGTAGCCACACTACATACTTCACATATTAATCTTATCTTATTTGGAGGCAGAAATGCATTGTGGGTAACAGGCAGGTGATAAGTCGACACGCTGTCACAGAAATGGGGATGAGCTGTGAGCTGCTTGCACATGGACACGGCCGCCTTGTCGTCAGTCTGCGTGTTTGTTTTACTGACACACTGAAAGCATAACACCGTGTAATGATGCTGCCCGTGTGTTTCGTGTGCACGCCTGCGTCCATCTAGCCATGTCGGGGCCTAACTAGCTGTGCTTCTGTGGATGGCGCCAAGATGCCGGCATTTTCTGATGCACTTCAGTCTCGCACCAACAATGCGCGTGTGTGTGCATGGGTGTGTGGGTGTCTGTTCCTGCAACCAACTGTGTCATTTTTAATAAAGGTGACAGCAGCTGAACAAGTTAATGTCTGAGCCATTTATGCACGTTGACTGTGCTCTCTCTGAGCAAATCTCATGTAGTGTATTTTCATATGAGTGTATTTCAGCGTCACGCCTCCCCATTTGAGTTCGCTGGCCTGTGCAGATCATTTTTACCCGAAAAGTGTGCTGTCATCAGGTTGGGTTTGGAGCTGCATTTATAAGAACTAATGAAGTCTGCCTTGTTTTCAGGAAGCAGTAATCCAAAATTAAACTTTTTCTTAATATTTCACCAGCGCTTCCTAATGCTGTTTGGATCGACATGCGAAGCGGTCTCGTCCGTTACTTGCGATTGCTCGTCTGCTGAATCTCCCCCCTCCTGACAGGCCTGAAGTATGGTTGAACTCCACTAATATCTGTCTGGGCCAATCCTTTGCCATCATTTAATCTTCATTCACTTAATTTGGTCTGGGCTCCGCCTGTTCAGAATCGATGATCTGCACTGAGGGCCTGGGCTGATGAGTCACAGGCTGATGAAGACCAAAGTCGATCGGTTGAAGGATTGGCAGTGTTTTTTGGCAGTTTGCACAGACTGACCTGGGGTCAGGTGATGTGAGGAGCAGGTCATATAGCACTGTCAGATGTGTCAGTCTCAACAGCCATGGCCTTGTGTATGCTGTGTGCACATACTCACGCTGGCTATATAAAGCAATTGTATTTCAGTTGAGTGAAGCGACAAATGAACATTGGCCCACAGTACACATTTACAAACAACCAGAGTAATATCAACCAGTCTGTTGCTTTGGTGATATAATTATTAAATATGTATTGGTAGAAATCTAACTAGTGGTCTTGTAAATTTGTAATTGAATCTATGGCCTCTATGAACACTACTCCACTATTTCAAAATGTACACCAGCCTGTAGGTACGTATTTTACTTTGTTCTAAGCTCAGACAGTTCCTACCTACTGTTTGCAGACATGTGCTGGTTGGTCATTTGCACAGGTTCTCAGTACCATGTGATATGGTGAACTGGGCCCTTGAAGTCACTGCTGCTACAGAATAAAGATATTGACATTTTTGCTTTAAACGTGCCCTTTTGTTGCAGGGTGACTTTTTTTTTTGCTTTGCTTTTTTCACTAACCACACTACTCTGCAGTACCATCCGTTATTGTGAAGTATTAGGTGAGGTCATGGTGAATTTTAAAGCCTCATCATGAATTACTTAAAACCTGCTCTACACTTACAAATGAATCCAGACATCTTTTCCATTTCATTATGGTACCAAATTCAGCCTTTTCTGAAAATCATTTTATTATGATTATTTTTAATTATTTTGTATATATTGTGGATTTGAATATATATTTAAAATATTATTTACTTATCAGTAGCTATGCTTACCTACAGTATACAGTCTACAACAAAATTTACTATGCCATATTATAGGTACAAGAGGGGTTACTTCTGAGAATGCTTTAAGTGCAGATATTGGACAACCGTGCTTTAATTTATATTGGCTATTTTTTCTGTCTCTGAGAAACCAGTTTAAATCATTCTCAAATAATAAATATTTCAAGTAAATACAATTGTTTAAAGCACCAAATAAAAAACAATAAAGATGTAAATCAGAATTTGTAATTAAGATCCCCGGTGTAACTGCTAATTTACTGATGAGTCTTAACAACAACAACATCAGCAAGAATAAATATAACAGTAATTATATCTAACAAATGGCAGCTCTGACATGTTTTGTTTTTTATATTTCAGTTTTTCTTTTCCTTTTCCATCACGTTGAGATACCAAATACATATGCATGTGCAGGGAAGACGTGACGCGGGGAGCCCGGCTCGGAGAATGCCATCTGATCACGTAAAAGGCATTAAGTCCACTCGTGTCTGCGTTGGAGGTTATTGATTTCCGAGACAAGCTCGTATTAATCCAGGACCGTTGGAGACGAGGGCCTCGGAGGTGCTGAAACCAGCCGACCCATAAGGCACATAAAAAGCAGAATCCCAACGGTGCCGCGTTTTAACGACGGGCAACCCGTGACGCCTGGCCAGCTGTAGAGTAGAACGCCAGTGAAAGTTCTCCTGTGCTGGCTCATGGGTGGGAAAACATCTCACGTGTTACAGTGAGGTGGGAAGGATCCTGTACGGTAAAGCAGAGACTGGACAAAATGTTTCTTTTCACCTAATAAGTACTTTTAAACTGTGTTGTGATTTTTCTCCCTCAGACACCCGCAAGGAGGGTGACTGATCTCCAGTTGCTAGCCATGCGGTTCTTTCCATCTCTGTCATTATGTTACTCAGTTGTTGCAGACACTTTTATCCCTAGTGACTTGCGTGGATTTACCACCTTCATACAGCTGGATATTAAACAGAACCAGTGTGGGTTTAGTGCTGCAGAAGTTCTCTCTGTGGAATGCCGGTCTCTGTTCTGTAGCATTTGGCCTTACACAGAGGTCAGAAGTTGGATGTAATGGTGTTTGCAGGCAGTGCTCTTGTTTACGGTGATGTTGCTGTTAGCTGTTTGGGACTTTGTGTGGCATTTGCCCTCATACTGCCTCCTAACTGATATTTACCTGCCTCCTGGAATCATATATTTGCGCAAGTAAACCTGCTAATCTTATCTTTTGGTTTTATAGAACCTTTAGTTTACAGTTTGTATCCAGTCAGTGGCCAGAGTGTTTTTTTTTTTCTTGTTAAAATTACTTAGTTCTTACTGTAGTATCAGTGTTTTCAGTGTTTATCAAAGTATATTTAACCACTCAGCATCTGGTCAGTTTATTTATTTATTTTGAAATAAAGTGTGAGCGGAACACATAGTCATAGGTGTTGGCAGGATTGCACTCTGGGTAGCCAGTGATATAAGCCATTGAAATAACCTTTGGCTTTAACAGCCCCACCACTTTGACCCCCTTCCCCTTGTGTCCAAGGTAAGTGGGGTGAGCCCTTCTTTAGCAGCATTTACACTGTAACAGAAATGTTGAGCCCTTTGCGGCCGCCTGCTGAGTGGAGGATAAACGGCAGTGGTGTGGGTCCTGGACAGAAAAATCAATGCGTGACGGAGCAGACAGGATGATGTGGGCTGTCCCGCTGCCCCCGACCTCCACAGCCTCCTCCTCGCCTCTGCTGTCCTCCCTACCTTACAATCAGTTAGTACCTTCAGCTGCTTCCCAGTATCCCCTCCTTCACCCCTTAGCCGCTCCATCTTTTTGTATTGTCCTGTTCCAGGAGCTGACCTTCCCATTTTGGACAATCATGTAATTGTAAAGCCTTTTGCTAACTGAAGCAGGTTTACCAAGTGTCTGGGGATTGAGTAAAACACTGAATCTCTCTCTGTCTCTTTCTCCCCACCTTTCCCTTTGTCCTCACTCTCCCTCAATCCCCCCCCACCCCACAGGAAGTTTGAGTGCGACCTCTGTGACCGCTCCTTCAGTGAGCGCTGGGCCCTGAACAACCACACCAAGCTCCACACAGGAGAGAAGCCCTACAAATGTGAATGGTCGTCCTGCCATTACTCCTTCCTCACGCTGTCTGCCATGAAGGACCACTACCGGACCCACACGGGTACGTGAGCTGTGGACAAGCCTCTGCACCCCCTTTGCCCCCCCTCGTCACCGAGAGGAAACACATATGATACTCCACTGTACACGTCATGTTTGTCTCACAGTCCGCAGCAAAAGAGCCCCTCTTTAAGAGCCCTTATTCTGACGTGAAAATATAGAAGTATAATTTCTTTTACGTTTCTCTGTTTCGCAGTTTAGTAACTTCCTCTAATGTGTAAATATTTACCTAGTTTTCTCCTTTTTGGCATGTCCTTCACTGAACGTGTTTATCTCATAACAATGTTTGTTAACGAGTCTACTCTAATGAGCGTAATGTGCCGTGCTTCCCTGTTTTTCCCGGGATTTGACTGTGGTTGAGTACAGATTTTTTTTTGTGAGAGCCTCCTTTGGCATCTCACTGGATGAGACGTCTGAACCTGGTGAGGGTCATGTGTAAGTCCTGATTTATGGGGCTCATAAATAAATAAATAAATCAAAATGTCAGTCTCGCCAAGAGGCTTCCGAACCGCCTCAGCATCGGGGCCTGGGCGCTTGTGACAGAAGCACAATTGATTTCCTTATTGCCTCAATTTGTCGCTTAATCCAGCGATATGTTGATAAATCTTCACACTTTGTCAATTAATTTTCATGAAAAACGAGCCCCAAAATGGCGGGCACATCAATACACTACTGGATTCGGTGACAAAAATTAAGTGATAAAATTAATTGCCCTCCGTTCCTCCCGCGAAAACATAACTAATGAGGGAGGCAATTATGGCTGCATACCGTCTCCTTCGGGGCGTTTTATTAAAAAAAAAAATGAAAAAAGTGTAAAGTACAAAAAACTCCCAGGCAAATAAAATATATTGAAACTCTGCTGGTCTGCTTCACAGCAGGCTGTCTTAGCAACTGGGGGGAGGAAGTAATGTTTTTGTTTATGGCAGAGAGATACAGCAGAGAGTGGAGGCTACAATGGCACAATGAGTGTAACTCAAAACAGCCCTGCTCAGCAGCTGTCGTCATGCTAGCTGATTATTCTCCAATTATTGGCCCTTATTTCCACAATAAAGGCATGTGATTGGCTGGTGGTCAGTCTGGGTGGGCCTTCTGTAGTGGGGCCAGGGCTTTCTCAGTTTCCCTGACAGGGCTGCTGACAGTCCTCTCGACTCTGGTTCGACCAGAGAGGCCGCCGGTATTGAGCAGCAGACAAAAAAGCGGGTGCAGATGTAATTTATCGTCTGTGTTTCCTTCTGAGGAGTAATTGTGGGGACTTGGCATGGGTCGATCGCTATGGATTTTCACCACCGAGCCTCGTAACACGCAGCGTAATGAGGGATGTGGGACTGGGTACAGCTGTTTCCTGACAGAAATGAAAGAGACCAGACATACTTTGTGTGGAGATTTCCACACAAACCAATGGCAAGCGCAATTCATGACCTGTGGAGGGTTGTAGTACCAACAGAAGGGCATTATGGGAAGAAAGAGGCTATAAGTGACCATTGAAAGGCCACAGACAGTTGTTTTGACATCTTTAATTTTTTTTTTCTTTTTTCTGTCCCATTACAGTATGTAGTCTTCATGTTTTTTTTGTTCTTTAAATTTCCATAAGCAGTGAAACACTAAGGGTCATCCTGTTTGTTACTTTCATCCATTCCCACTAAAACAGTTAAACTTGCCAAACCACTACAGTAGAAAGCTTCCAACTCCAAGTGTCATTGAGCTATTGGTCCTGAAATGACAGCCTCCCAGGACATGCAAACATTATGGGGATGGAAAACAACAACTTATCTGTCTTAGTCCTTAAAGGCACATTTTTAACTGATTTGAGGGGGGAGCAGGTGCATTGGGTTTCAGAAAAGTTCTCTCTCTCAAGTTCTGCCTTCAGTTTTGCTTCTTAGGCTGGCTGGACATGGCCAGAGACCTTGTGTTTTATTACAGTAGTATAGTTGTATCATTTCTTTTCCGGTAGGCCGAGGAAACACACACAACTGTCAGAGCCGTAGCAGTGTTTTCAGCAGTGTGTCAGACACCATAAGGTGTATCCTGGTCTAATTAGGGGAACTGTTCGGTTGGCCTTTATTGGCATTTATTAGTTTTATAAGGTCTGCTTGGTGGGTTTGCAATTATGTTCAGGTAAAACATATTTTTTGGTGTTTTACTTTCAACAGTGGCTGCTGAATGCATTTGAAGTCCTCAGTTGGATGCTACCCTGTGTGCAGTAATTTATCATTACTCTAGCTTTTAAAAAACACAAAAAGTATAGTCACATTTTTATAGGACGGCAATGGACAAAATGTTCTGAAATAAGCAAGTTACTGGAGCAGGTGTGTAGTTCAGTGCGTTGTTAGACTCATTTTTGTGTGCTTAATGGGAACGCATTAGAGTGCGCTGTCTGCACGCGCAGGTGTCAGGTGACGGAGCGCTTTGAGCGCGTGTAATGAGGGGCGCTCCCACTGCTGCTCCCCCTCCCTCCCTGTGGATTCGGTGAAAGCTGCCGCAAAGCAGAGGTGCCTGCTTTGAATATGTTTCACGCGCAGGTTCCTCATGCCTACAGCTGTTACCTTAATTCGAAAAGAAAGGTGTGCCGTTCGTCTGTGTGACGTGAGGTGAGCGAAAAGTCAACCTGGGACGTGACTGGGGTGGCAATTCGTGTGGCGCACATAAAAACGTCATGTGACATTTGATAAATAATAAGGCGCGGTCCCCAATGCTAAATATACAGTGATATATATTCATACCTCCCCATGCGGTCATAGCCGTTACCCCTGCAGTAATGGTAATAACCGTTACACCTGCAGGTACAGTACTGTTACACCTACACATAATGTAAGTTTTGTTACTCCTGCAAGTGCGGTCATAACCGTTACACCCACATGTCCAGTGAAACCTGCGATGACGCTGCGTACGTTCCAGTGTCACCCACAGCCCTGAAAGGCTGTTTTTAGTTTTATCGCACTTTTATCATGTGCTTTTTAAATGAGCAGACGGTGCCTCTCTGGCAAATCAACGGCACGATAAAAATGCAAGGTCTTTCCTGCTGAGCTCCTGAAGACTAATTAATGACAGTAATGGGCTGCAATTAATTAGAGTACAGAATGTTGAAGGGTTTTTTTTTTTTTTTGGAAAATAATATTCTTCCGTTACCACTGGGGCTCAGCCTCAGACTGAATCATCAGTTTCCATAGTGGTTAAAAATCAGGTGTAACCTCAGTGAGTTCCTTAATCAGATTAATTAGTGAATAGAAATATAATGTTCGCAGGCACCAGTGCCCTGGGTGTGCACAGCCAAGTCTAGTGCCCACAGGCTTGCGCTGTCAGGCCGTCGTGAACGCTATGGGATTCCTGCCTGTCAGAAACGCATACTGATAATGTCCACTGACCAATCAGCAGACAGTTTACTTTCAAGTTAAGGATGTGGACTTCTTGTGTGTAAACACTGTGCAATCATCTTTAAAATTTCAGAAATGTATAATTTTTTTAAATGCCTACTTTGTGTTAATTATTGCTTAAGGACTTCTAGTATTCTGCTATATGTTGTATAGTTGAAATACATTTACATTGTTTGGATTTGGTTGACAGTGACTTTCGTATTGCATCGTGTACAGTTGTGTATAGCTGCATGATGGTTGTTCTGATAGCAGGCCCTGGACCAGAGCAGAACGGTGCAATGTCCTGTGCTCTCACATCCAGACTCATGCATGAGACACGTAATAATGGTGTGGTGGGAGAGCTGCCCTAATCCTGCCCACAGCTGAGACAAAGGGAGGAAGTGAGAGAGACGGCAGCTTCACAAGCTTAATAGGAGAGCCAGGTGCGGCAGAGCCGCGGATCTGCATGAAACCGCTCGACTGCGTAACGCCGTCCCATCTGGAAGACATCTAGCAGGGATGAAGTTGTACAAAACCATCCCGCTGATAATAAAGCTCATTTTTATGGCTCTGACAAGTATGCCATTATGTGCAGTGGTGCTTTTCAGATTTTATCACAGTCAATGAAACATAGCGGTAATTTCATTCCCATTTGACATATTTACATGGACACATTTGATTGGAGGAATTATCTTAGGAAGCCCTGATAGGTGTGTTTTAATGAACTGTGACCTTTTACCCCCCCCCAACACCAGGAGAGAAGTCCTTCCTCTGTGACCTCTGTGGGTTTGCGGGTGGGACCCGCCACGCCCTGACCAAGCACCGACGGCAGCACACAGGTTAGTGTGAGCCCCGTCCGCAGTCACACCTCAGCATCATGTCCACACCTGTGTGCACAAACACAGGAGTGCACCGAACAACAGATTTGCATACAAAGTGATATTCAGGCATATATTATAATCTAGGTACTAAAGTGCACTGCTCATACATGGAAAAACAAATTAAATTAAAAGATAAATTAAACTTTTGTAAAAACATTCCACAGTGCAGTGTATAGACAGATTGTGTATAAACACACAATTTCAATCCATATCTTGAGAATACACGTAGAAATTTTAAAAGTACGAAGCGCTGCCTAGAAAACAAAATAAGCCTTGCATATCCAAAAACCATAAAATCAACAGAACAAATATTGTTAATTAAATGCTCCAACACCGATTACTATATACACAACAAAACAAACCTGAAGTGGTTTTACTGGAACTTGCAGGTACACAACAGATTCAACTCATAGGTAAATTCTGTATATTGTGGCCATAATTAAACTTTCAGTATGTATTCTCTTCCAAAGAAAATATATTCAGATAGATTTTGGCCATAGGTAAAAAGCAACAGCATAAGTTTTGCCGTTTAGCTTTAAAGGTCTAGATGTTAATTTATCATCTACGACTGTGCCTGTATCTTTCATATTTTTGTAGTAATGTAATGAGTGTTTAGTTCACAGCTATTCTCATGTTTGTGTGTTTAAGATGTGTGTGTTTGTACATACATATATGTATCTGTGTGTACACTTGTGCTATATATTCCGGATGTGTATCTATGTATATGCATGTATATATGCATGACCTGCCACGCCTCGTCTCCACCTCGACCAGGAGAAAAGCCTTTCAAGTGCCAGCTATGCAACTTTGCGTCCACCACGCAGTCGCACCTGACCCGGCACAAGCGTGTGCACACTGGCGAGAAGCCCTACCACTGCCCCTGGTGCGACTACAGGTACGCCTCATTGCTTTAGCTGTCCTGCCATCTCGACACTCTCGTTACTGCCATCGTTATGTCCTCATCACCTGGGACGGGCACGGCCGTTAAAAGGTCGTCAGAATCATCGGTAATTACCCAGGAAATTGGCAGTGAAATTGAAAAACTTTTCCCTTATATTTGTATTCTTTCTTGTCGGCCCTTTTGTGCGGTGGCGTGCTGCCATTACCAAGCAGGGGAAGGGGATAATGGCACCCAGGGTAATAGTGGAAAGCAGGGTTCATAGCCACCCAGGAAGCTGTTAGGAAGGTTTGTTTCTTCAGCCACAGGTGACTGCCTCTCACATCCATACAGACAATGAGATATTGCTACTTCTTTTTGTGTGCGTGTCAGATGGAGTAACTCTAAACATTTTTATCAAATAGCAGTATAGACCTTGAACTAGTTCACCACCTCCTACCGGAGCTGGCGTTCTGTGGCGTGTCCAGCGCGTGCGTGCTCTGCAGGCATGAAAATGTGACAAATGCCATCTTTTCACTTGCATGCCTCCTTTAAATAACTTGCAATCAGTATCCATAATTGCTGTGGGAAGCCCACACTGTACTTTCACATCTGATCTGGAGCTCTGCTGCTGACTGGCGTTGTGAAGTTTTTCCTAAACCTGTTGTTTTGATATTTTAAAAAGGTGGCATATTTAATTTTAATAATAGTGGGAGTTAATATGGTCACATGACAAATATCGATGATAATGATGATGTTGGGAATGTGAGTGTAGGACTGTGGTAACATGAGGCTCATAGGTCTGACTTTCTGCTGTTGTTTTTGTGGTGCTACTGAGGTTGAGGTAGTTCACAAGACATTACACAGGAACAGGAAGTGTCAACGTCAAGAAGAAGGATCAGTGTTTTACTTTGTGTGTGAACATTTTTTAAAATCAAAAGAACTTTAGAGAAGTTTACACTAAGACTTTATATATTTATATATTTTTGCTGAAGCAATTCAGTTTAAACACATTATGTGATAATGTAAAATCTAGATTTGTCCTGCAACTTTTGAGCACAAGGGTCTGGACATTTTTCTATCATAATTTAAAAAGCCCTTAAATTATTTTGTTGAAAACTAATAGAAAGCTTTTTAAAACATTATTGTAGAAGGACCTTTCCTGAATAAAGCTGTTGAGTGTTAGTCACAGAGATTGTGTTAGTTTTAATGAGCATATGTGAAAGTCTGTAGTAATCCCCATTGGTTCATTAGAAATGTGAGAACCGTTGGTCATGACCTTAAGAAAATTGGCCCCCTACATGACTTAAGTGTGACTGGATGTATAAGGTTTAACTGCAGTGCTGTTGTCATTTCAAACTATTGGCCTGGATAATCTGATTTTACAAAACAAAAATTCTTTCTTTTTTTTTTGTTCTTACTCTGGAACGATTTAAAAGACAGTAGGTCTATAGCAAGCCTCGGCCTGTTATAGTCATACTCTCTGCCTTGTGACATACCAGTCCACTGGTCGGTCATCCCTGTCTTCTGTGTAACTGTCTTTAACTGTCACTATGTTTATCGTGTGTGTGTGTGTGTGTATGAATGTGAGAAAGAGAAATAAGAAGATTATAGAGCATTTACTGAAGCAGGAGAAGGAAGTTGTATACTGGCACACTCAACCAAGGACATGTGACCAACATTATAGTTCACCATCATTTTTATCATATTCAGTCACATCCCTAGGCAGTAAAATTGAATGACATGGATAAATATAGTACTGGTAACATTTACTGACTGTAGTACACTCATATTTTTCCAACCAAAAATTTGTGTTTTTGCTATAGTGCATGGTAAAGATGGTAAACATGTTAGTCTCAGATACAAATAGAATTAATAGGTTAAAAAATAAGAGAATGAAAAAGTAATGAATTCAAGCGAAAACAATTAGGTGATACGGAAATACAGCTTTATTTCTGCTTGAAATTAATAATGTTGCAGCATTGGCATTCTGTAATTGAAATTTATATATCACTTTTCACAGACCTACTCTATTGTATTTTGTCCTTCATATTAAAAAAAAAAAAAGTTACTCTTAGGGTCATGAAATACACAAGCTAAAAAAGACATTGAAATGTGAATAAACGCACTAATGCGCTTTCTGGCGGAGGGCTTGCAAAGCTAAAAGGATCATTTGTCAGTGCTGAATGTCAGAGTTATGGCAGCTGCTTGCTTTACAAACACGAGAATGCATTTCAGGTGCAGCGCTGAGTAAAACATTACACAGTGTGCATTTCTCGCACTATGAGCAAATAATGACGATAAGTAACACACGTCGATGCACAGCCGCAATAAGAAAGGGGCTGCAAAGAGCTGACAGTAACAAACTAGAAACTCGCAAATGCTGCAAAAATCCCCGCATTTCAAAACCAAGAAAGTTGTAGAAGCCCAGATGAATGCTTTCGTTCGGCTTCTTCTCGGGCTGTTGCAGCAAAGTAAATGTTTTAAAAATAAGAGTCGGTCTACGGCGAAATGTTTTATGTGAGACATAAAAGTGCCGACGCTGGCGTTGATGGTGAGTCGGGCCAAGGAAGAAGTGGGAATTGGACTAATTAATACCGCAGACCACACGGGTTTTGTAACGATTCTGGCACCTGCTGACTTTTTAATCGTGTTTTGTGTTGTTTAAATATGACAATTACTGCATTTTCACATCTAAGCGACGTGCAGTTGTTGTCCCCTCGGACTCTGATGCCTTTTATTTTGGTATTTATTTATGTATTTATTTACTTATTCATTCCTGTTGTTTTGGATGAAAATTAGGCAAACGTCATTGCGCTCACACAGTCCATTGTTTGTTTTTAATGCTAGCTGCACTGGTGATAAATGTAAATTATGACTCCCTTTCACATGGCCTGTTTTGGGAAAAACAGCAAGTCTGGTACTAATACAATGGAGAGGGAAAGTTTTGATGATTAAAACAACTGTTGCAGGGGAAAAAACTCGTGGCAATTTTATTGTTCTTTGCTATATACGATAACCAATGTAATAATGTTATTGTATTCTGTGGCTTAACCTTGAATGCATCAAGTAATGAATTTCCACTACATTTTAAACTGATCTGTACCGCACTGTGCCAGACGGGATCTGCTCTGGACCAAGATCAAAGCGTGATGGTCTCCACCCTCTGCCATGCTTGTCACAGTGATGCGATGCGCTGTGGCATCTCTCTGTCGGACTGCAGGTGCCATGTGTAATTTTCAAGTTAACTTTGCGTTGTTTTAAATTCAATTAATTTCAACATAGAAACGTGCAAAACGGGTGTGTTGTAATGGCACTATTTCGACTGGAGGTCGAGGCGAAAAGGGAGATTGTTCGGTGACAGTCCTATTCTGTCAAATCAACATCTGGTGTTATGTTACATTTCTCCTTTATTAAAGCCTATTAAATTTGTCTACATCGCTCACTCATTAACACGTAACACTACATTTGACACAATAGAGTGGTCAGAGGAAAAAACAGCGTGAAGAGTCAGTGAGAAACGAGCAGGTGTTTAAGGACATACGTACAACATTAGCAGACACGTGGGTGTTTTGTACAGCAGAACAATGCGGATATCTGCCATCGTACGGGAAAACGATGCTAATATATGTCAGTACATAAACGTTCAACAAAATTAACACAAACTCCTCTATGTTACAAAGCTATTATTTGAAGCCGCATCACTGCCTGTTTTCATTACAGCTCAAGTAATTGCATGTCGCTAAGTTAAGCGACGTCTTTTTCCGACTTGTGCTCCGTAGGAAAACAATTTGTACGGTACGGTGCAGTACACTACAGAGGTGCTAGTGGGAAAGCGCCGCACATGGCTCTTATATTTAGTAACTAAGCCAGCCCTAAGGGTCCCTGTACTAACACTGTTAGGAAAGGGGCCTCTCCATTTTTAGCAAATACGGCCATCGGTCTCTTACTGTCCCTGTATTTTGACTTTTTTTTGTCTTTCATTTTTCTCTTCTTTTTTCCTTAATAATTTAACTATTAAGGAATTTTAATCCTTTTCATACTTTAAAAAATATGCCCCAATTTAACATTTTGAAGATCACTTTTTTTCTATTGTTAAAGCTTTGTTGTTTTGTTTAGGGGAAAGTGTAATAAAAAAATCTGTTAAAGAAATCAGAGAAAAGATAAGTTATCCTTATAAGTGTACTCTGCTTGATCAACAAAGGGTTTAAGATTAACTTTTAAAGATTTTTTTTTGTTAATTTCAGAGCCACTTAATATGTGTGAGTGTGTCATGACCGGGCAAACACTTTGCTGCCTGTTATATACATTTCTCCTTTTTTCATCATTAACGCTCGAATGTAAACACATTAATTGGTTAGGTCGTGGCGTGTAAATGGCATTTGCTGTGTTTGTATGTCTTGTTACCACTCAGCTGTTAGGAAAGGCTTTGCTTTCATTGAGGGAATAGGCTCACTTAAATTAGTACTCCCCAGCCCATTAGGGTGTAAAGATCACTGGTGCTCCGTGGAGACCCTCTGTTTATAAGGGAGGGCAGCATCAAGTCCCGTGGGGGGGGTTAACGACATGGGTTTTGTGCACCCAGACACTGCTGGGGGGTTTGAGGAGGGGAGGTCTCTTGTGTACATTTACAGGAGGAAAAAAAAAAACAGCTTCTCAATTAAGGCAACTGTACTATTGCAGACCATTAGGAAAAAAACAGCATCCTCTTTTGATTAGTGTGGTTAGTCTAAATCCTTCTTTTTGTTTCCAGGATGCCAATTTAGTGGGTGTTTATAACTCTGAGCGTGGCTCTGTATCTCAGTTCTGCTGTCAGTTTAGCTTCACTGTGCATCTTATCTGTGTGCCCAATGGAAGAATTAAAGAAGGAGGAAAAAAGGAATGATAAAAAAAAACTGAAAGAAAAAACAAGGGAAAGATGGAAAAGTGGTAGAACAAAAACGGGGAATGAGATTTGATTCTCCTTCCTGACGGTCACTGGTTCTGCTTATCGCCATAGGAGGGTTTTTCCCAGTAGAATTCCTGAGGACCTCCCAGTGCCAGTTTGATCTCAGCCTGGCATATTCATGCTCTGTCCAAAGAATCCTGTAAAAATATATATTTGTCAGAGAATCCTGTTTAGTACTTTTTGCTGATAAGAAAAGGTTTATAGCTTCAGTGCTTGATTTTTGTGTTATTTGTATTAATTAGACCAGAGACTCTGATTTACTTTTATTTAATGTTGAAACATGTTGCCGTTTATACCCAAATTACCACAATGAAATTGAAGCCAAGCACAATTTTTGGAGCCCGCATGAACATTTATAGTCATGTATTTGTAATTCAGTACATTTTGTTGTAGCTGCACAGACCTTTGTGTGTCTGCATGCAGGTCTATTATTCAACAAATATGTTTATGGTTTACAGTTCAGTATTCGGTATGCAAGCATTACATAAATTTGCTGCAGGAAATGCAATGGAGACCCTCAGCATCATTGGCAAAATACGGCTTGGCATGCCTCGGTTCCCATCACTGATGGGACGGTGGTGTGCTTGGGGGGAGGGGTATCTGTATGCTCTGCAGCAAGATGATGAGGGACAGTAATCATATGCTGTCCTGACAAGGAGCTTCCACCCAACGGAGGGCAGGATGCGTCGCCTACCTGCGATACGCGTCTAATTTTTGTTGTCTTTCTGTCCCAAAATGAGCATGGATGCTGGCCCTCTGACGGAGTTTGATAGGGACCAGGGCTGGACTGGGCCTACACTAATCACACCCCCGCCCGCCTGCCCGGCGACATCATTACAGTCCTTGTGCGTCCCTTGCTCTGGACCAGTCGCTGTCACTTGCTGTGCAAAACTACATAGCGCTCAGATCCCAGAGGAGATTGGCTCATCACGGAGATGGCGGGCGCGTGACTCGGTTGGGGTGGGAAGCGGCCTCGTATATCCCCTCGAAATAAGACGTGTGTGTGTGTGTGTGTGTGCGCGCGTGCGTGAGAGCGAGAGAGAGGAGGAAAAGCAGAACAACAGAATGGCTGAAAAAATTCAGCACATCCGCCTGTATAATGAGCGGCAGGGCCATATGGGTTGGGTGTAGGTCTGTCCCAATGGCTTAATTCAGAACCACGGACTCTGCCTCAAATAAGCAGAGTTGACAAAATTAACTCAGTTTCCTAGTAAGTGACTCAAAAGCTATGGCTGTAGGATATCAATTATGATTCCAGCTCCTGAACCACATGTGTGTGTGTAGTTTGCATGTTTTTTTTGCACTTGTGTGGCATCTGACCATCCAGGGTTTGTGTGGAGCAGCACGCTAAGGGGGCAGACTGAGCGGCTGGCCTTTTAGGCTGAGCTTAAAAGAAAATGTTAACACACCACAGGATGCCACTGATGTGCACAAGCTTTGTGGTCATGTAAATTGTAACGTAGACCCAAGCACACAAGTAGGCTCTGGTGGTAATAAGAAATAGTAACAATGATAATACAAAAAACATTTAAGAAAATTGTGACACAAATGAAAAATTCTGATGGTTTGCATTCTCTTTGTATCAAGGAACGGGTGTAGGTGGTTTCCATGCAGTCAGTTGGTGTGGTTGGGGGAATCTCAGTGGTTTGGTCCACAGAGATCCAGTCAGGACTGGCCACTTGAAACTAGGCACTTCAGGCAGGGGACATCACAAGTCATCTCAAATTTATTCATAACAAAAATTGCTGAAAAAGCCATGCAGGCCATTAATTTCCTATGTATACAAAATATAAACTTCTCACAATTTGTCACTATTCTACTGAACAAAGTTGTTTGGACTTGTTTGAAGAAACATTATTCTGATTTTATACACCTTCTTTGTTTACATTATTTTTCCCAGATTGTTTATCGAAGATCTCCTGTTTCTTCTCCACAGGTCTAATTGCGCTGAGAACATCCGTAAACACATTCTGCACACAGGAAAACATGAGGGGGTGAAAATGTACAACTGCCCCAAGTGTAACTACGGAACCAACGCCCCCATGGACTTCCGCAACCACCTAAAGGAGATGCATCCAGACATTGAGAACCCGGACCTGGCGTACCTGCATGCAGGTACCCATTATTCCGTGTTGCACGGCTTCTTAGCTGTTGCTATAAGGTTGGAGGTCAGGTGACATGCTGTAAGTCTAAGCAACAAAGCAGATACAGTTTCTTGTTTAAATACTGCATGGCCACGTGTCTCCATGCAGACAGAAAGAAGTTGACCTTACTGTAAAACGCGTTTCCTACCCTCTTGTGGCTTGTGGTCTTGAGATGAGTGTGAATCTGGGCACTGGAGTTTTTCTGAAAGGTCACGGGTTTAACAATAGTGTACCAATCTTAGTCCAGCTCAGGGAGAGTCAGTGTGATCACAGTAGAATACTATCAGGGTGAAATGGTACTCTTAACCATATTGTCAATGTTGTGATTTATTTTAAACATTTTTACCTCATATACTGTCCACTTTCATCTTTCATTCTTAGAACGAAAACATCGTACCTTTGTTGCAGTATATGTTTTCGGTAGATTTTTTAACCTAAGTCATATCATTGACTGGGAGACTATGGGTCCTTCAATCCATCTGTAAATTACAGAATAAATTAAAACAGCACTGTTCTCTGTAACCTGGAGACCCTTTGCAGCTGTTTGGGAAAGGGTGCTCAATTTGTGATTAACCTGAATTTAAAATTACCCCTGAATTGCCCCTAGGGGACAAATAAAGTTTTTTTAATTGAATTGAATTATTTCTGTGACAGGCTTCAGGTCCAGGATAAGAGTAAAAAGTCTTCAGTGTATTCCCTGCCAAATGTGTTGCTGGATGTGCAGAGGGTGGTACGAGGGGCCGGGCTTGGCCATTAATTACCTGT
The DNA here is from genome assembly GCA_025773905.1 of Chitala chitala. NCBI lineage: Eukaryota > Metazoa > Chordata > Actinopteri > Osteoglossiformes > Notopteridae > Chitala > Chitala chitala. The sequence continues at coordinate 4,571,766 of JABJVR010000106.1, read as the reverse complement.
ATTGGGCAGGGGCAGTTGGCAGCTTCAGACACAAGTTCATCCAAAGACGGCATTTTTCTGCCACAAACCTTTTAAAAGTCTAATCCAATGAGACAGATCAAGCTCTAGGCCAGAAGACGAACAGGCAGATATTGAATTAAGCGCCGTATGATCGCGCTCTGTCAGAATGACACGTGGCTATGTGGCAGGAGGCTAACCGGTTCTGATGGCTACGGGTGCCCTTTCCCTTTGAAGGCCGCAGATCAAATGGTCTCACTCGTGTCAGTGGTTAGGCAGTGCCACAGCGGCCGGGCTGCTGGGAAGAGTGAGTGACGGGCTCACGCCGGGTGCAGCACCCGCCATTTTAAATTCTCGCAGTTGTACTCGGAATTAAACGGGTCTTTCAAAGATGAAAGGTAAACGACAGCGGTGTGGTGTGGGGGTGGTGGGTGAATCTGTCTCACGAGACAGTGGAATAAACCATTGTGATTACATATGGATAACCGGATGGGTGAATATCATGCCAGCGAAACTGTTTGTGATGGAATGGAGAACAAATATGTATGTGTCCTTTCTGGGGGGAGACGTGGTGTAATGTGTGCAGATGTGCGGTGGGATTTATTCAAGCAGTTGGCAGAGCAACACTTGTAAAGGTTGAGACTTCATCAGAAACCACAATTCAGTGTAACAATATCACAAAACACATTCAAGCTTAAGTGTGTGTGTGTGTGTGTGTGTGTGTGTGTGTGTGTGTGTGTGTGTGTGTGTGTGCAAGCGCGTGTGCTTGTCTGGGTGTTTTCAATCACAACATACTGTAATTGAGTTTGGTCTCTTATGTGACGTGTTTCAGTTGAGTTCTGTGAATTTTGTGTGTACTTGGCAGCCTCAGCCACAGGCCTATAAAATATTGATGTTATTAATATCCTGGTGTGTTTATTCGCTATACAAAGGATATAATATTGATTTATGGTTGTAAGTCTGCCCCGTGCTGAACTGGCACCCCGTGTTGTCTGGGATAAATATCTGGGCCGATATGGCCAAGTGAGGCAACAAACAGCCCTGGTTGAGACTGTTCTAAAGATAGCTCCTCTGTTAAAAAACATTTAACAAATGCAGGGCCGATTTTACAGCCACCCTTGTTTTATAAAAGAGCCAGCATTTAATCTGCTTGTTGTATACAGGTAGTGTGATCATCTGAAAGGATGTTAAAATGCACACTGTTTAAATCAACTTGGCCCTATGCAAGATTGATACCACTCATGAATTAGCGGACAGATGAGAAGGTGCGTGTATCTGCGTGTTTGGAGTGATTAACGGCTTTACTGAACATTCAAATGGATGTGGCTAATCAGCTGATGTAAAATGAAGAGCAAAACATCAATGACTGTTTGTGCACCTGTACATGGATAATAAAGTTACTGAACAACATTATTTGGGGAAAAACAGCAATGTTTTTCTGCACGTGTCAAACGTATGTGGCTCAACTCTGGAAAACGCTTATAGACTGCAGTACATCATCACAGCAAAATATTTTTGGACATTCTTCTCTAATGAATGATCAAAGCACAGGAAATTTAGCATTTTCAGCCTCCCGGTTGGTACAGTAACACTTTAAAACAAGATGTGGTAAAACAAGACGAAAGGTCTGATGTCATATTTTGGGTAACGTTGGGCAAAGGCTGGAAGGAAAGGTTTGTGTGCAACTCCTTCGGGGGTGGTGACACGTTCTGCGACGACTGCACTGATGCAACCCTGCAGTCACTGCACCCTAGGGTTTAACAGAGCTCATTTATAGAAACTGAGGTAGCCCTTTGCTTGCAAGCCTGCTGGATCATTGCCGCAAGCCTATTGGCCAACTAGCAACAAATGGATAAAGCTGAGTGGAGCTTAAAGTCTTAAAGTGGCATACCTACCTCCACAAAATAAGATGGACTGAAAGGTCAAATCTAGGTAACAGAAATAAGGGAACATGCCATTGATTGTAACTTATCTGTGTCATACACAGAGCTTTAGGATTGCTGTTATTTCCTTTGTTTCCAGAACAGCACCTCTGTAAGCATAAACAAAGCTTTAAGCAATAGACAGTGACATACTTAAGCCTTCACCCTATCAGATGGCTCATTACTGTGTATGTTACCTGAGGGGGTGAGGCTGTTTATGATCCGGCCCACTATGGCATACCAAGGTTCAGATGTGCCTTTTGCTGTGACAATAACGAACATAATTGCATAGCGAAGAGGAGCAATACCTTTTTTCATGATTATGATCCTTGCCTGTCAGGCTACGCATACGTGACAGTTATGTTAACAAACAGACAGAGTTATGTTAAAAAGCATTATGTTCGGGCCACGTTAACTATCCTTTTGGTTCCATTTTCATTCTTCCTGTCATCTGGTGACATCCTGTAATTTCAGTGACATTGCAGTCACGTATGGGTCACATCTAAATCTTAGGCTACATTCCAAATTATTTTAAAAATATTCTGCGGAAGAGTGAATTATGGGTGGTATGCACTCTATGTGGTCCTTTTAAAACAATACTCACGGAAATTTAGCATTACCAGTGATTTTCTTCTTCTAAAGCTCTGGTGTGCTTCTGGTTTCTTGAGGAAAAACAGCTGTAAAACGCTGAGGTGTTCTACATTATTTAAGGTTAAATTTGTTTATTGATTGTTTAACGAAACGTAAGATTTACCTGTGTATGCCTAACTGAGCAGCTTAAGACTTCAGATTGCAGATGAACGGCAGTCTTTTTTTTTGGACGTCTGAAAGCAAAACCCTGGAAAGATAAATGGATGTCCTGCTGTTATTTGGCTCGCACACTGTAATCTTTTTTTTTTTTTTTTTAATAATTGAAGCAGTTGTTTTAAACTCACCAAGTTTCATAGCAGGCATGTTTAAGTGAAGGTTTCCATTTCACTTGTTTCTACACCTGGATATCTTCCTGAGGTGGTGCTTCCTGGAATTGTAACCTTTGACATTCAAGTCAGATATTCAGATATTCAGCTCTTTAACAGTCACGCCACCTTCTGTTCAACTCCACTTCAGGCCTGAATGACTTGGGCAGCAAGGCATGTGGTTTTGCAGCGTGTTTTATTGTTAGTAGAGCCTGAAACCACAGCAGTTCCATGTGTGAAAGCTCTGTTCTCTAGCTGTGTGCCTAGCTCTCAGAAAATAAAGGCTGACAGGACAGTTCCACTAAGCGGTCATGTGCGATTAGATGTGCCTTTTTATTTCTGAGACTGACCTTGCAACTTTGGGACAAGGCTGGCAAAAAAAGCTTATTCCCTGTTGTATTCTGTGTCACAACACTGGTCATGGCGAATGTCTCTTTGGCAACAGGCAAGGTCTTCTGCCTGATTCTTGTAAATCCGCATCACTTTGTCCTCTTTAAATTGTTAGTGGCACGACGACCACACGAGGACCCGAAAGCAATCAAGGCCTGTCTCCGGCCATTAATCTGGGTTTTTGCGGCTAGGCCTGGTGCATGATGGGAAAACACTGAAGCGCAAGGAAGCCATTCTGCACAACCTCAGAGCTCCATGTGTCATGTCTGAAACTCCTGCAGTGGGTCAAACAGCGGGTGTCTCCAAGTTGCATTCAAATATGAAAAGTGTCCCGGGCACATGGTGTCCCACGATGCTCGCTGTTTCCTCAAAGTGCAGGACTTCTCTGTTCCAGTAGTCCTGTGTCTGCTTTGTTGTTTCTAGAAAGGAGCAGCTGACCCTAGTTGATCTTTCTGGAATTCTACTCTGTATAACCAGTATCCCCTTCCATAAACCTGTTGCCTCATCCTGACATTCTGCATCTGTTTTGTCCTGGTACACATTAGGTTATAGCTTCACATATGACTACAGTATCTGAGTAGTGCTTTCAGTTGTAAGGCAGTGACTGTAGGACATATGACTGTCAGTGAGTATATGCTGTTAATATGTAACAGGTGTTATATACAAGTAATCACTATGCATTGTTTCATCGTAAATGTAAGCTATGGTTGTGGATGTAATACTCGGCCCGAAGAACCTTACAGCCAAGTAGTAATTTGTCCTTTTTTACACGTGCAACAGAACAAGAAATGCCATACTTTTAAACTTCAGCTCAGGCTGATCAGATTTCTGTGTTCCTGCTAATGGAAGCCACACATCTCGCTTGTTGAGTTTCTGAAGTGCAAAGTTTTATCATTATCGTATGCTTGCACTGGTGAAAAAAGCAAAGGGGAGGTGGGGACGATCGTCTTTATTCTTTGTTAGTTATGTGTAAGTTCTGGTAGCAGATTGCAGAGTAGCTGTGCATGATGCTGTTAAAATCAACAGCTGTTTCTAATAAAAGGGTGTTGGAGGTGACAGTTGTAGTTGTGACGATGTCGTTACAGAAAAGTGTTGTTGTACGTGCCAGTAGAAATAAGGAACATCTGCTGAGGCCTGCCGGCGCCCACTGGAGGTCCGCCTGGATCCTATCTCATCTTCTCCTGTGAGATCTGCATGAAGCGCTGGAGAAAAAGGGATGGGAGGGGAGAAGGGACCTCTTTTAAAGTGTTCTACAAATTCAACATCTGGCATGAAGAGGCAATTGATGAATTTATTTAAGTTCTTTGAACTACAGTGTGACAGTGCCTCCTGATAGACACCAAGGAGTCATCGCTGAGGTCTTGATAAGTTCCGGAAGTTTCTCAGCAGCTGAGGCCTGCATGTGCACACTCATTTACGTACAGTACATGCCGCGTTTATACAACCGCTCATGCACTCACCGGAGTATATCCATGCATGCGTTTGCATTTTTGTAAATACTTCTATTTTAGAATTTATATTAGTTCCCAACACGTGCAAATATCCAACAAAGAGAAGATGAATTTGAGAGTAGATGCTTGCTTTCTTGGGACATCCTTACTATGTTTTTCGGTGTGTGCTGTCTTTATGAGGATGTTATCTTAAAATTTAACTTCACAAATGCAGCACAGCATGAGAACACAGATGCAGTCTTAGCAGGAGGTCTCTGGGTGTTAATTGGAATTTCCTTGCTGTATATATACATCTCTGTGTACAGCGCGTACAGTTATCCCCCCTATTGTCTTTTGAAAATCATGCAGTTTGAGGCTAATTATGTGTCTGTGCCCAAGATTTCCAGTTGCCTTTAATGGCGTGTCTTGTCAGAGCCGTTCTCCCATTGAGGAAATTAGTTGTCTTTTCCAAGGAGGAAGGGGATTTGCTTGTTTGTGTGTTTACTTTTTGTGTCGGTGTGCTTCGAACCGAGTGCCTCGGATGTAAACGTGGTTTCGATGTCACACCTGAGATGGTAGAACTGAGGATGCTCGTGGCCCCACACAGGTGGCTGGAAGTCGCAGCGTGAGCTAAACGGTGGCCGTTTCTGCCCAGACGGCACACTTCGTCTCGGCCTGTTGGGGCAAGGCTGTCCTACGTCTTTCAGAGAGTCACTGCATAATAATTCGCTTCAACAAGTGTGAAAAGCCCCAGGGACAGGCGCGCCTCGTGGAGCGCTGCCTTTTATCGCGCTCTAAGTCTTTCTTTTAGTAAGACTTATCTCTTACTATAACTTACTTGCGCGATGGTTTTCCAGCTTTGTGTTACAGCGCAGCAAGTGCGCCGCATGTTAGCCAACCTAAGTGAAGTGAAGACACACGTTTCTGCTGTGCACCATCGTGCACCTGTGTTCCTCATGGCCCAATGGAGGCTGCTGAACCTACAACATGCGGCACACCTACACAATAGTAATTCCAGTGATTAAAAGAAGGCAGTTTTACTAGTGACAGGTATCAGAAGAGTGGCTGTCTTTCCGACTGCTCGTCCTGACTCTAAAGTGGGCGGGGCAGGTGATTTCTTTATTTACAACCTCCCCCCCACCCAGCATCACCGTCTCCTTGGCGAGAGTGGCTAATGCCAGTGTCCACGATCCTGTTCATGCACAGGCAACTCGCGGGAATGCGAACTGACAGGCTGCCCGCTTCAATGAGGCAACCACCAGGACAGCAGTGTCCGTTCATGAAGATATCATGCATTATTCAAGTCCCGTCTTCAGCCCCATGTTCCGTGATGCATGCTTTTAGAAGCCGGGATTTGTGGAAGTGTGTGCAGGGACGTGTGTGGGGTGGGGCGGCCATGTTACTGAAGAGATGGCTTGGTGTGGTAGACAATAATAGCCCATTTAAGGTTAATCAGTTATGCTGATTAGAACACACTGACAGGACACAACGGATACTTCACTGACCTGAGGCCTGACTAGGTGCTGTGGGACTGCACCAACCGAAATGCCTCAATGGCTGGCTCTGACCTGGCATAATATGAGAAACAGGTTGACCCAAAAGTGGTGTGAAGCACAGCTAACCCAAAGGCAAAGTAGTCATGTTCATCTGCACATTGCCAGCTGTTGATGGCTCTTGTCATTGCCTGTTGTTTTTGATTAGAAATGTGTGAGTCCACACTCTGCAGCCTGTTTCCTGATGGCATTTTCATTCATGCGTAGCTGCTCATCTTTTCATTGGCCGCCCTTTTCACCTGCATACATGCTGGGATCCGCTGCCTGATCCTCTTGACATGACCGGCCCTCAGGCCATCTGCGCGGAGGACATAACCCTAATCGCCGACATCAAATCCCTGAACTAATGCACAATTATGGTTTTTACCCGGTAACCCCTGGCGGTCCCCGGCACTAGTGTCGTCCCGCTATAAGAGCCGCTCGTTCTTTCCCTTAATTGAATCCCCAGACTCTTCATCACCGAGGTAATTTGACCCAATACAGTTCTTCGGGAGTGGGTAATCAGCACAATGCCTGTTAGCCTTTGGATCCCAATTAAGGTAGGGCCTCTGACAGAGGATGGTTCCACAATGTGTTCACCTCTGTTTGTTGTCCATGTCTGGCTCTGAACTCTGGTCTCATCTGGTCTCGCTGCTCTCTGTAAGATCAGCTCCAGTTTGTTGTACGTTGAGTCAGTGCCTCTCTCAAAGATCCAGCAGGCAGCAGTCTTCTGTAGTGTTGAACAGACAGTCTTCTGATGAGTGGTTGGGATTTTAAAGCTTCAGTGTACTATGTTCTGTTTGGTTTACTTTCTTATTTATGATGCCGTTTGACAAAACAGTTTGTTGTGGTGAATAGAATAAGAAGGTCTTTACTCAGAAACCTGTTGGAAATACTTGAAAATAAATTACAAATGACTTCTCTTTATTTTTGGATACATATGGTGCCACAATACATATGTTTTGTTTTGGATACATATGTTACCACAAATGCAACTCATGTAAGATCAAACTAAATGGTCGGCAGCATAATGGTTGAAGAGCAGGTTATATTTTCAAATCCCACTTTAAGATTCTGCTGTAAAAAAAACGTATACAGAAATGAATATAAACTGTATTTCAAGGACAATGCATAAGATAGCTGTGTCTTCTAACTTGTCAAATGGCAACCCAATGATGCAATCAGATACAGTGAGAAGAGTAAGTGGGTTGCCTCTGTGCTCACATGGGTCTGGACAGGGCTGGTGTAGGAACTGCTTCTCTGTTCGCTCAGATTATCTTTTTAACTGCACTGGAATCAGTGACAGAAGTGGAATTAGCTGAAAGAAAGAGTGTAAAGAGGAAGCCTGTAGGGTTAGGGATGGGTGGGGGTGGGGAAGGGGGGCTGAGTGTCTATGCTGACTCCCTGTAGCCTAATTAAATGGTGAAGAAAGCCGCCATGAAAGAGATTAAACCTAAAAGGGCAAATTAGCACTAAAAAGGGTGTGGCATATTCACACATAGGCAGGACGCATGAAATCCCTTTTGACACCTGTGAAAAAAGAAAAAAGAGTTTTGGGAGAGCAATAAAAAAACTTTTGTGTTCTGTGTGACAACTCCTTGAATGTGGACCTCATTAGATGAAGTAAAATATGTGAAAAGGACCAGTTACTCGTTGCCCTGGTTGCCCGGCAGCTAATTGGGAGGTAAAACGTGAGTCTTGAGAGCTTCATAGGATAGAGGGTGTTCACCCTCGCTTGTTGTAGCTATGTCTTTTTTGACAAACAAACAAAAATTATTTTTTGTCAAAATGTTTACCTACACGAGGGGCTCACAAGGGCTTCACCACTGTGCCACTTTTTACCCCCTTGCTACCAGATTTGTCACTCAGTGCACTTTTTCTGTGGGACATCTTGGCCTGGTTGCTGAGCAACTGCAAGCTCTGCTTTTAACCCGGAGTCTGCTGGTGTACGCTACAGTTAACTGGTGTTAATGCTGCTAACAGTTAGGGCAGGTCCTAAGGGGGCTTTTTTCACCTTTTGTGCAGCTACAGCCTACTCAAGCGCCAGAGGTGAAGGGGTGTATGTAGCGCTGGTGTAATCCTTTCCAGGTCCTGACAGAGTCTTGCAGCGAGTTGTTGGAGCATCTGATATTACTTCTCTCTGTTTTCTTCTTGTACTTTTTCTACCCATTATGCGGTGCTCAGTTATTTGAATTATTTTTACCACCCCAGTCTTAAGCAAAGTAATTGTAGTTTGGAAGACTTTGTATTGTATGGTTCCAAAGGTGTTTTAAGTTACAACATTTACAATATCCTGTTCTGCTCAGATTGTTGTTGCCCTCTTTATCCACATTCCCATTGTCTGGTGTACTCCATTTTTGGTTATAGTCATATGTGTTGTTGTTGTGGAGTTCATCTGCACCCTAAAAGTAAATTTAGTCTATGGTGTCTCATCATGCTGTCTTTGTGTGTGCGTGTGTGGGAGGGAGTTAAAACAAGATACTGAAATGCAGGATTTGAGGTCAGATAAGGTTATTTCAGTCACTTAGTGGACACTTCTGTCTGAACTGCTTTTACGTACGTTAATCCACTGTGTGTGTTTGTGCTTCTGGTCAGACATCTATGTTCTGAACCATCCTGCTTCCTGCTGTCATCTATGATGTCACACCACAACCTCTCCCTGTTTCATTTTGATGGCATTCTGTAAAAACTGGAACAGGGATGACATGACAGAAGAGTTCATAGGACTCTTTTTTCCATTCTACATCTCTTAAAATGGCGACATATTTCTCCTAAGACCTTATAAAGTGGAAATGATTCCGTGTTGCCGTGGAGAGCTAACCCCAGTGTTCCGCTGCCTCTTAATTGGCTGTCTGGGTAAATAATTGATTGGAACAAACGTGAAATGGATGAGAGGGTACAAGTGCCTTTCATCACTTACGCTCGGTCTGTCAGATTACCAGAATCACTCCTCTCTTTAATTAAAAACGCTGCTCTCCTCACGTGCTTCCTCTGCTGTGGAATGGGGGGTTCACAGATTGGTGTGTGTGTATGCGCGTGCTCGACCACTTGTGCATGTGTGCTCCCGTTGCTGCAGAAGGACAAGGACCAGGCACTTGGGTGTCCATCTACATAAAGGAAGCTTTGCCACTGAACTTGCTGTAAAAGTTAGTATTCAGCAGACTTTGCCAGAGGAGAGAGTATAGCATCTTAACCAGTCTTCCATGGCTTTTTCTTCAGGCTTTTTTCTTTAGTTTCTGAAAAAAATGCAATCGATTAAAAAAAAAAAAAAAAAGCATTTTTACTGCCATGTAGCATTTTTGTTATGTACCCTTTCGTTTTCCAAAAATGCCCTTTGTTTTAACAGGCAGGAGACGTATGTAAGACTGGGTGGAGTCGGTGGGCGGAGCCCACCATATGAGCCCTCCCCTTCTTCCTTCAGTTGGGTTCTGTGTAATTTGAGAAGCTGAGAAAGTTTGTGTGTCCTCCTCAGGAACACCAAGCAGACATGATGAAAGGCTCTCGGACCCTCTCATCCATTTCTCCTCCGCACCGATCAATTATTTAACCGGACAGCCAATTAAACATTAGAAGTCCCCTCTCCACAGGTTTGCATCAGACAACTCACTTGGAGAATAATTGGTGCAATTAATTTAGCGTTGGGCAGTAGAAGAGTTTTCATTTCTCTGCCGCCAAGCCGCTCAACACAACACATGGATTTGAAAACACACACACACACACACACACACACGGATAATTTTTTGTTAGATTTAAAAAATGTTCTATAAGGCAATGACAAAAATTCCTAACAGAAAGAAAATAGCACTTGGTGAAAGACGTGGTAAGAAAATATTTTGTCATTAGTTTTGTGTCTACAATTGCACTTAATTTTTATACGCCTCCCCCCCAACTTCAACGGCCAAAAAGAATCTGTCCAGGGGCATTAATAATATCACGTGGAAGTGCTAACGATGGCAATGTTTTGCTGGAGCTTGATTTATTCAGACAATCACAAACAGGTTTTATGGAGGGCTCTGGCCCTCGTATTGATCCGGCTCAGAGCTGCTGAGCCCTTTTTTATTTGATGCTCTGATTGACAGCTGAGTAATTCGCCCCGCTTCCTGGTGACTGACGGCTCGTAATGGAAAGGCATCTCCTTGTGACTCTGGCACAAAGAATCATTTCCAATTTACCGCTCATCAAAAGTACACTACAACGTGCAGGGGAAGTTTTAAAAAAAAAAAAAAAAAAAACACTGGATTTTTCCAGTTCAATTACCAAAATTCACGTTTTCTTTAAGGAGATGTGTGTTTGTGGTGTGACAGACTTCGGGAACTTAAAACCTTTTCAGACCTCTTCTGTCTGTGAGGATTCTAAAATTTCGTTTCTTAAGCCCCTTCAATATTAACATAATGGGAGAAGCACAGAGATGTGATGTGTGAGGGATTGTGGTGCCTTCCTGAACTTTTCAAAGTGGCTCTGCTCTGGAGATTGACATGATGTCAGGTTACTGAAACAGGTAAATGGAGTGGGGGGGGGCTTACTTTTCATGGAGAGTTTTTTCCTCCATGTTGTGCATTTGAGACCCCTGCAGCAGCTGTGGTAAAGCTGCAACCCTGTCATGTGAAAAACAGGCCACATCTGGAGTTCCTCCAAACATTTGCCTATAATAATAAAGATGTCATGATTAATTATGAAAGATGTTGCACATTTATTGCACGACTTACTGCAGGAGTCCTTTCTGAAAGTCAGTCGTGTTCCACTCTTCACAGTTTTGACCCTTTCTTCTTTTGTGACAGTACAGGTTTGTTTAAAGTAGGTTTGGAAGACTTTCTCCTTGTTTTGTTGGATGAATACGCAAGGCACTGCATGCAACAACCACGGCCACCTTGGTGTCATTGGTTGTGTTGCCATGGTTCTCTGGCAGCAGTTGCTCCAGGCATGAAGGTGTGTGGACCTCTTTGCTGTGCCTGTAGGAGAACCAAACACACGCCGGTGTTGAAGTCTTGAAAACGGCAGTATGCGCCACAGCCCTCAAAAACCATCACCCTCAGTAAACAGATGAGATACTTAGTTTGTGCTGTCACAAGTGCCCAATGTGCTAGGAATGCCAGCAGAGGGGCTTATGACCCTATGACTGTTATAGGGTGGAGGTTGTCAGTTCAGTTACATTGGCTGGATCTTCTCGCCTTTTCCAGAAATATGCAGCAACAAACACGAGACATAGATAGAGGACAACAGTAAAATGATTCTTTTGACTCCTTTGGCCCATTGTCCTGGCCCTCAACTTTGGTTCATAACCCTACTCCATGTTTTTGGCCCACATTCTTGGTGTACATTCTTGGACCATGCCCTTCCTTCTTTTTCTTAGTTCAGATATTTCTTCCACACTACAGTCCTGCCTTTTTGGACCATACTCTTGGTGCAGTTCCTAGGCCCTCATGAAGGTCATTCCCTGGTTTATGACTAGTAAGTACCCTTTGCTCCTGCTTTTGGTCCATGTTATTTGACTGGAAGCGACTGGGTCGACACCTGCTAGTGTTGAAGAACACTAACTGCTCTAGCACCTCTGAGGAGACAGCTGTGGGTCCTTCATGCTTTCCTTACTTCTGCCCTCTTGGACTGTGCCATATTTGTTCTTGTGGGTAAACCTGCTTCTGTCAACAGTGTGCTCCCTCAGGAGAAACAGACTGCATTTTGTGTCACTCTGGGATCCAGAATTTAACACCTGGCATGGTCCATAGTTGTTGTTCGTGCATGTGCATGGCATGTAAGTGTTAAACACACTGTAATGGCCATCTGTTCCACTGTGCACTGCATAGTCGGTTCACTCACAACTTTGAAAGTAGCCTGTTGGCTTTCACACCTTCATTTTCAAATAGCCTTTTTTACAGAATTTAAGAATGGGAGAAAATTTGTTATATATCTGCTGTTTTTACATGTATTGATATTTTTATTTGAGTGGAGTTTTTGATTAAGCCCTCTTTTTTGTATTTTATTAAAATCCCTGGACGCATCGCGATGTAGCACTCGATCATTTTGATTAAAAGGTCAATTCCTTGGAGAGCTGAAGCCAGTGCAGCTGAAGCACGCAACAGTGTGTAAGAATTCATACATTCTCATAAACTTTTAACCGTGTCAATGAGACGTGTCCTCAGTCTTGGCTGCACTGCAGCAAGGCTCTCAATCTCTCTTAAGCCCTTAGACAGAAAATTTGAATCCCGGCACTGCGTTATTAGCGTGACAGGCTTCCTGCAAACCCCTACGGGAGATTTGCTAGATTTCTGTTAGTTTTACTAGAGTCAAAGTAGAAACAAGGACGAAAGAGAGAGGAGTCTCAATCAGCTCCAGCCAGCCGTTTGCTGGTTTATAATTCTTTACGGTTGATTAGCATTATCAACAAACCAAGAACATTAATTTTTCACAGGAATTTTCTCTTCCAGCCCACAATATATACATGTAGAAATCCACTTACTTTAGTTTTTTTCCTCCCTCTTTCAAATGGGAAGTTTGTTGTATTTGTGCACTCCTGACAGCTTAATAGGCAGGCGCAGATTAATTTGCTCTGAACAACAAAGGTAAAAGACGCATATTAGGATATTGAAACAAGGGTGAAATCCGATGGGGGTTGGCTGAGTGGGTCAGGCAGTACTGACCTTGTTGAGTCTGCACAAGGTTGCAGAGGGGGGAGGGTGTCCTGATTACCCACAGGGTCTCTTGGGAGACAGGTGTTCAGGTGTTCATCCCCTTGGAAGAATGGGAGGGTTTCTCTGGGTGTCCAGGAGCTCCATCTTAATATAGATAATATAGTGAAGGAAGAAACTCTGTATGTGGGGAGGGGGAGTCAGGCATGAGGAAGATGCTTTTCATTATGACAAACACATCGGCTCATGTATCTGTGCATGAACACAGTTAAACATGCATGTGTGTATGTACGCACACGCATGCGCACACACACACACACACACACATATGCCGTGTAAATATCGAGGGGCATAAGCGATGACAGTTCCATTGTGCAAATTAACTCTCAATCAACAATTAAGGAGACCTGCTTTTTCCCTCAAGTGGGTTGTATAGTAATACCCTTGAGTAGGGTACCTAACAAGGTTTTCTCAGATAAAACTAACCTGTATACATGGATAAAAATTGTGAATTTTCACTAAATGTAAGGAAGTACATTACTGTATATACTGTATATAGTGATGTTGCTTATTTGCATGCTTATGTGCTGTTGAACACGAAAATAAGAAGAAGGCGCAGAGGGAGACTGCTAAGGTTAAGTAAATGAAGGCGTTTATCACTTCTGACATCCTGGACAGTATCATGTTGTCAGAGGAACAGCACTAAGAGCTTCTTACCAACACTAACAGGTGGTGTAGTGGCTGTTGAACTTACAGCAATGTCTGTCATAACCCATTTTGATACTCAAGCAGAACTGCTTTGTAAACGTTCTCACTTTTAAAAACAACAAAATTATAGGTTATGTGAGGCAGCAGATTAAAAAAATGGAGCACAGAGAAAGGGTGAGCTGTAAAGCATTTCCCCCCTCATCTTGTGCCAAGGAACTTGACAATATCAGTAAGTGACCTCATAGAAGCAGTCCTGCTACTGAGAATCCCGGTGTTTTATAGCCATGTAAAACTCATTTAATTCCAAATTAAAACTCATGCTAATCACTTTTTGAGGTAGGGGGAGGGGGTGGTTTAATCCTGCTGCTCATGTTTATTCAGTAGTTTGAAGTCAGGCCCACACGGGGAATTGAAAGACATATCGACTTACAAAGCAACTAGCATGGCTTACAATTATGCACTTTGGCTCATTTACACATGTGAATATTTACTGAAGGAATTCGGATTGAGTGTTCTGCTCAAGGGTACTAGAGTAATTACTTTCCTGGGATTTGAGCTCGCAACCACTGGTGCCATCCGTTGTACCACCTGCGGCTAGTACATAATGGTATATGATACACTACACATAAAATACAGTGTAGAAACACAAATGTGTAACTGGCATGTGAGTATGTGCATGTTGTGTGTATGTGTCTGTGTCTAGGTTTAGATATCACATGCTGTTTAAAACACATTTGCAATTTAATCAGATTTTGTCTTTAGAAAAACAGTTTTAGTTAAATCTGCTTTTGATTTGGGTTCAATTAAAAGATTGTTCTTCATTCTCATTTTAATGAAACAAGCAGTTTCTACAAACGTAACTGTACCTAAAATGGTGTTTGTATATTGTGACAGTGTGTGTCTGAGTGTGTTCTTTTGTATGGTCCATCTTCCCACCTGATTTATACCATCAGAATGAATTGAATTTGTCCCCTCTAGAGGAAAGAGCAATGGACAGAGCAGTGATTTGGCAGCAATTGCCCCCCCCAGGATTGGACTCAGTTCTAAGACATGGTCTTATGAGTGGCAGGGTTGCGTCCGGCTGAACCTAGGGGCCATTTATTACCAAGGCGTTTCTGTAGCGCCAAGGCAGCCGCGGCTCAGACAAATGGCGTTAATAAGAATGCCGTCGCCGTTGGCGAAACATCGGAGTGTCCGTTTTGGGAGTGTGTGTCCCATGCCAACCGAACCACCTATCCAAAAAAAAAAAAAAAAAAAAAAAAAAAGAAAATCTTGCTTTTAGCACAATCCACCGCCGGAGACAGAAGCAAAAACAGGAGTAGCATAAAAATTTAAAATGCGCGGAAAGGGGGGAATCAGCGTGTCCCCGGGCAGGTACAGGTTACCCCATTCTTTCTCATTTTGGTTTTATTCAGTAGATAAAATCTGCAATTCTATGTTGGTGTGGAGAAGCAGCTTCCATTTGGTTTGTTTTTGTGGTGTTCATGTGATATGCTTTCGTTCGCTCGGTCTCGGTTCATGCTGTTACGTTCTGAAATGGAGCCGCTGTCATCCCTCTCTTCTTCACCCGCGTTGGCAGCGAAATTCCTGCAGGGAGGAGAGAAACGGGGAAATCCGAGGAAACGCGTCTGCCTGGTGTTACTGTTGGAGAGTTGCTTGTTGTTTTTTCTCCCTTCAGAAAATAAAGGAAGTGACAGAACTTCATTTGATCTTGACAGTGATATCCCCCAGACCCTCTCTCCCCCCCCAGATAAATATACACTTGAGGGGAAAGGCAGGGACAATTGTAAGTCACGGGTTTGAGTCCTGAGTTTACAGAGGCGTCTCTTAACAGGGCACGTGCATTCAGCTAGTCCACAGCTGTTCTGTCAACATGTTCTGTGCTAAAAAAAGAAAATAATAGATTCAGTTTGATAATTAGCTTTGAGAGCGTAATTGCCAGCTGCCTGACTCTACCTATACAACAGAACACGTTTGTTAGCTTTTAAGTGCAGAATAAGAGAGACCTTCATTTGCAAGCAGGGCTGATTCTATTGGCCCATTCAGGCTTAAGGATACTGATGAAAAACAAAATGGAATGTATCAGTCCAAGTTCAACACTAGTGAGGAACAGGGGCTTTTCTTCTGCAGGGTTAGGAACACTCTGTGATGATGTAATGTGACTTTCAGTTAACCTGTTCATTGCTAGCTGGTTTCCTGTGCTTAAGTATTTCAGCGACTGTTGGTCAGCAGGTATACACTGATGTGGTACAAAGCTAAAAATGAAGCCGAAATTCCTCCTATAATCTCAAGTGTCAAAGAGGTGATCCTTAGCAGGTCCAGACCAGAGCATTTGCTGGGATGGAACTGTGGAGAACTACAGGAAGTGTACTTTGGTACAGCCTGTAGTGTGCTGTACCTTCTTGATAATGATGACATTTTGTCCATACTGTGCCTTGTTGCTATGATGACACGTTAGGTGCACATATCAGCCGTCCAACTGGAAGAGCATGACTGCAATGGCAAAAAAGATGGCAGAAGGTCTGCTAACTATCATGAAGAAGTGTATGTGTAATGGCTGCCTCTCTTCGGAACGAGCCGTGAGCTCATGGCAAGTGACCTTTTTACAGCAAGGAGGTACACATGTAGCTCTTGCCTAACTGGTGATTAGAGCTACTTTGTTTTTGTCTAAATGATTGGTTGTTTTCTCCTCCACGCCTTCATATAAACACTGTTTTTCCCGCTTTATTGGCATGGAGTGCACAGGTTAAGTGTGGTTGTGGGCAATTATCCCTCAATAAAATGAGCAGGATGGAAGGGAAGTTCACTCAGGCCTCTTACATGCCAGCTGCCCTGTGCTGCCTGACAGCCAGCGGGGGCGTGAGGAAGATGCTTTTGGCCAATCGGAGAGACACCCAGCATGAGAGCCGTGTCCTCTGGAATAACCCAGTGCATTTAAAAGTTAACCCTGGTCTCCTAGCTAGAATCGCATCGCTCCCCTTGACATCAGCAAAGTATGGAGAATTGCCTGCTCTTTGAGAAGGCTGAACTCACTTCTGGTTTGAGTGGTCAAGCAACAGCATGTTGAGGTAGGAGAGGGTGGTGTCTGCTATTGGTCTTGTATGTGGGAGGGGGTGAGAATTACACTACATGGCGATAGAAAATTCTGAAGGGAATGCATTCATTTTTATATTAATGTATTGTTTGCTATTGCACAGGGAGTTTCATCCATGTCTGGAAAAATTCACGTCTTCCTGCAGAGGACACCTTTCTTCTCTATATTCTCCCTTTTTCTTTTTCTGTATTTCTTGGTTATTTAATGATTTGAATACTATTTTACTTATGTGCGTTTGCTCTGGCTTATATTACTTCTGTTTCATCATTCACTGATAATAGTAAATGTTCCTGTTACACACTTGAAAGTCTCTCACATGCTGGAAAGCTAATTATGGTACAAGACCATGAGCTGACTAGCTAATAGCAACACCATGAAAATGTTCTGAGATATATTATACACGTGCAGCTAAAATGTAATTACACAGAAAATAGATAAATCTAAATGTTTCTCCTGCATTCTCAATGAAAGTATTGAGTCTCGTTCCTCAGAATGGATCACCTTAGACTCTGTTGGTGTATAATAGATTAACAATCTCAATCAGTTTTTTTGTTTGGTATTTTTCTGTAACAGTGGACATTTAAAGGTTGATGAATTTGTGTTTGGTTAAAGTTGGTGTCCAGTTTTTCTAACTGAATTGCAGTATTAAAACCTCTGTGCCACAGTTCAGTGCGTAAGCGTTTGCAGGAGCTGCCACTCGGAACCTTATGTCTTCTCGTGATTAACTTCTAGTTTACCATAAGAACTTCTGATTATGATTCTCTCCCTCAGCCACATTCTCTCACTGCGTTAACTACTCCCAGCCTGTTCCCATTCTCTCCCTCAGCCACACCCTCTCACTGCATTAACCACTCCCAGCCTGTTCCCATTCTCTCCCTCAGCCACACCCTCTCACTGCATTAACCACTCCCAGCCTGTTCCCATTCTCTCCCTCAGCCACACCCTCTCACTGCGTTAACCACTCCCAGCCTGTCCCTATTCTGTGCTTTAGCAAATACAGATAGTTCTTTTGTTGTTACTGTTTTTTAATAGTGTATAGTGGTCTGAATTTCTGAAAATCATTTGCTGATCTGCTCCATATTACACTTGTTTGATATTTGCCCAACACCATTTTCTTATTTTATTTTCTTTCTTAAACAGGTTCATCTGTAGGTTTTATTGAATTTGCTATCTTTATGGCCCAGATAAACTAACAGTGTGGGTCTTATATGTAAATTAGTTAAGGCTTGCATAGATTTAGGTGATTATGATAAATTAGCTAATCTTTGCCATCTTGTCACAGTCTTCCCACAGCCAGGAGGGGTAAGGAATGTGGAGTTTAACACATTTAAATGAGTATAAAAGGGAAAGATGGAGATGGGCTGTGCCCCTCTACAGGCTTACGTAGAGTTTCCAGGAATGTCATGCCACCTTTAAGATCATATCGGCACAGTGGGAAATCCACAATGTGCCACTCCTCTGTTGGCTTCCCTGTGCCCCTGTCCAGCCTGCGGCACTGTTCCCAACAGGAACCAAGAGCAGAGGAGGTGTGTGTGTGTGTGTGTGTGTGTGTGTGTGTGTGTGTGTGTGTGTGTGTGAGCTCATGTGCGTGAGCTCATGTTTGTGTCTGTGAGAGCATGTGCGAGGGTGTTTATGTGTTTTGGAGCGAGTGTGTATAACAGAGCGTATGTTTGTGTGTATGAGAGAGTGTGTGTGCGCGTGTCAGAGTGTGTGTGTGCGCGCGCATGGACGTGTGTGTGAGACTGCGTGTGTGAGCTCACGTGAGTGTGTGCAACTGTGTGAGAGAAAGCGCATACTTGTGTGTGTAACAGAGTGTGAGACTGTATGTGTGTGTGTGTGAGACTGCACGTGTGATATTTAGTGTGGGGGAATTGCCAACATATCCAACATGGCTTCCTGAGTGAGCACTCACTAACAAGTGTAGTCTCTCTCAAAGAGCAGAGCCAGACATCGTGTACAAAGCACAATGGAATCAGAGAATGTGAAGTATGTTGAAGGGCTCGTATATGTTTGTGTTGTGTGTGCATCTGTGGAACCTCTTGCAGTTTGCTAGTTAGGCCTCACTATAACTGATAACAGAAAAGACATCTCTATTCCAGTGACAGAGATTGGACAAAAGTTTTTAAGGCCTTGTCACATGACCATGGGTAATGGTGAACAGGACAGTGATGGCGTATTGATGTTGACCTTCCTGACCTAGTGCTCCCAGCTGAGAAGGGGAGGAAGAGATGTATAGACCACTTGTGTGTCAGGGGAGAGCTTGGTAGATGTGGACGTGCCCATCAGTATGTACGAGCCTTGCATATTAGGGAGCGTCCGAGCTTTGACCATGTCACTTGTTTTTGTGGTAAAGCAGGGTTGTGTTGTGGGTGGGGGGGGGTGTTTGGCGGAGCAGCTTATGCAACTCAAGTAAAGCCTCCTTGGCAACGTTGAGACTGAGACATCAATCAGTCCATCTGGGCAAAATCACAAGCTGACTCCAATATCGCTAAATATTTATACTGTCAGATACACACAGAGGCTGAGATGAAAAGAGCCATTGGTTAGGAATTCTCCTGCCTGTCAGCTCCGAGATGAAGATTAGGGCAAAACCTCCCACCACGGCAGGGGGAATGGTCAGGAAACACTATATTTAGCCATATCTGAGTGATAAATACCGTCATATTGCCTCGTCTCAGTAAATAGAGAATAAATATTGTTGGGATGATCCAGGGGTAATATAAACAGATCTCTGTCAGAGTGTGTATTAGCAAGGTAAGTCTGAGGACATCTGATGAACCTGATTACTTCTGTAAGACCTTGATTTATTTCCGCTGCTGGTCTGAATTGCTTTGTAGCTGCACGTTAATAGCTGTGTGTGGTATTAGTTTCTTGCTGGGACCACAGTTTTTCACTCTTGACACAGAAAGATCCAGATTATACAGTGCTTTTTTTTGCCTACAGACTGTACTTTTCAGTATTTGTGTGCCCTCTCACCACTGTTCATGGCAACACTGTCCCGTGAAGCTGTACAGCGATGTGTGGAAGGTGAAATTTGTTTACTTTTGGGTCCATTGGGTCCAGGCCTAATGCACTTGTAAAAGTAACTTTGGTGTTTTGACAAAAGGAGCCCACACATATAGCAAGAAGGTCCCTGTGTCCCTCCACCCAGTGAGAACACACCTCGCTTTGCAGTCTAGGTACCTCAGCACTGCCTTTGACACGCAAACACAACGGACACAGTATAGTACTGCTTTCATACCTGAACACGACATGCTCAGAATAGCCCTCCTTTCATACCTGAACACGACGGACACAGCACAGCCCTCCTTTCATACCTGAACACAACGGGCACAGCGTAGTCCAAACCACTGATTAAGAAATAACACACAAGAAAGAAAAAAAAAACTTTTTTTGGTTAATTACACCAGATAATTACATTTTGATTGATAATTAGCATTGCTTCTCCTAACTAAATTTCCATAATTAATCAACAAATCAGGAGAGAGAGAGAGAGAGACAGAGAAAGGAAAGAGGAGTGGTAATTAAGTTCAGAACTAAACCTGACCAGTTAATTCATACAGGGATGTGACATGGCTAATTTGCTGAAGTAATCAAAGCTGCACCTCAGGGGATTTGATTGATGGGTTTATGAATGAGTGGGAGTAGCCAGGCCCCGGGCCCCCCCCCCCCCCCCCCCCCCCCCCACAAAACACCCCCCAGAAGGGGGGGGCGGGAG
>JABJVR010000106.1:4535610-4548750 GCA_025773905.1 Chitala chitala | reverse complement strand
TAGTTATTTCTGCACTGCAGTTTGTCTTCCGCTGTAGTTATTTCTGCACTGCAGTTTGTCTTCCGCTGTAGTTATTTCTGCACTGCAGTTTGTCTTCCGTGGTGTTATTTCTGCACTGCAGTTTGTCTTCCACTGTAGTTATTTCTGCACTGCAGTTTGTCCTGAACTGTATAATTATTTCCACACTGCATTTCTTTCTGCATGGTCCACAGCTCGACAGGGTTGGGCCTGGTTTACTCCTGTTTGCTTCATCTGAAACAGGCTCTAACACACACAGGCCCTAACACACACAGGCCCTAACACACACAGTCTGCAAACCCTGCCTGTAAAAGCAGCAAACCACAGCTATACATTATTATAACATCTAGTGCCAGCAATGCAGAAATAGCCCTTTTGGCTTATAGTTACAGGTAAATGAGGCCATGAAGCATGCAGCTGGTGGGATTGTCATACACCAATAGTCACTGATGAATTTAAGTAGCACCTTATAGCACATAGTTGGTAGTCCTTCTGATTGTGGTGTTCACAGCCTTGATTACGCCTTCACTGCTACAGCCATGGAGCTGGTACCATGTGGGGATGAAAGTAAAGCAAAGGTATACAGTGTATACAGCATTGAGAGAAAGGACTGGAACGCTGGTACAAAAACAATTAAAACAGACGGATTTTGTTGCGCATAGTTATAACACAGAAACATTGTGTTAACATAAAGCGCAGGTGCACTTTCATCCATAAAATTGTTGGTGTAAGGCGTCGTTAACAGCCCCAGAGAAAACTGGAGACAATTAAGATTTCTTTTTTTGTGTGTTGAGAGTTACTCCTGGTGTTGAGAGATGTTTGGGCTGTTGTAATGAAGCACATTGTCAGCATTTGTTAATCGACACAACATGCCTTGTCTTTCCTTTCCCACCAATCCGTTATGTCATCAGAGGCAAAACAAAAGCTGCTTCCCTCATGACAACTAATCGCTGGGAGCTGAAGATCTTAAAAAAAAGAAAAAGGCAGCTCCTGTCAGAGTTTCCAGCTCTTTGTGAATGACTAATCTCATTAAGCTCATTTAATACTCAGAGAATCCAAAACAAAGGAAACACATAAATAAACAAACACAAAACGACTGTGACATTAAGAACACAATCCCCCTGGTGGTATATTCAGTACCATAGTTGGGGGTTTGATGGTCAGGAGAATATGCTTATCTCACCAGATGCTGAAGCTGGTATGAATTGT
Source organism: Chitala chitala (assembly GCA_025773905.1). NCBI lineage: Eukaryota > Metazoa > Chordata > Actinopteri > Osteoglossiformes > Notopteridae > Chitala > Chitala chitala. Next base: position 4,547,523 of record JABJVR010000106.1, on the reverse strand, counting down.
GAGACACTCTCCTCACATCCTGCCCTCACAGAAACACCAGGCTATACCCAAACATGGCCACAAATCATCCATCAGACAGGCTAGTCGACCATCTGCATCATTCACCCGCTACAGGAATCTTGAAAATCTCCCTTCTTTCTGACCCCTGACCCCTTACATCACAGATTTCGTGTAATCTTTTCAGAAATATCAGTTTGTGTTTCTCAGTAGACTCTGTGAATTTTGGTACAATGGCGTTTTGTTTTGGAGTGTTAATTCTGAGTCATGAAATATTTGGATTCCCATGATGAAACTGTAGAGGCTGCTCAGATTATTGTATGTTACGCAAACACTATTAACCCCCCCCCCCCAATTCCTCACACTGGTTTGTGGTGGGTGTAAATACCTAATTCTCCAGAACACTGAATGAGCTGTAAACCACCATCAGCATGATGGACTGTCATCAGTCTGTCTCGGCTGCTGAAGGAGACACTGAAGGAGAATTAATAACTGCCTGTATGTCATTCTGGGCAGGGCTGCTTCATCTTTATTAGCTTGAAAGCTGTTTGCCACCAAGACAGTGTCACTACAGGTGTGTGTAGGTAAATAGGCAGAATCCAAAGACTGCCAACCCAGTTTAATTTAGGCCCAGACAATCTGTGCCTTGCCCTGCCTCAGATCCAGCTAGTCTGTGCCTTGCCCTGCCTCAGATCCAGCTAGTCTGTGCCTTGCCCTGCCTCAGATCCAGCTAGTCTGTGACTTTCCCTGCCTTAGATTCAGCCAATCTGATGTTTACACTGCCTCAGGTCCAGATAGTCTTTGCTTTACTTTGCCACAGTTCCAACTAATCTGTGCCTTACCCTGCCTCGGGTCCAGCTAATCTGTGTTTTACGCTACCTCGGGTCCAGCTAATCTGTGCCTTACCCTGCCTCGGGTCCAGCTAGTCTGTGCCTTGCCCTGCCTCAGATCCAGCTAGTCTGTGCCTTACCCTGCCTCAGGTCCAGCTAGTCTGTGCCTTACCCTGCCTCAGGTCCAGCTACTCTGTGCCTTACCCTGCCTCAGGTCCATCTGCCCAACCCCCTTGTACTCCATCCTTGTTATGTTCCAGCACATGTCAGAGCCCTACCCTGTCTCCAAGGCTTACCACATATTTTATTACTCCCCCCTCCTCCACATGCATAGCACAATGGAATAACTGTAGTGAGAAATTACCTTTATGACATACATATGTGAGTGTTAATGTCCCATTTCCATTTACGCGGCACATACAGAAATATGAGTCATTTACAGGTTATTGTATATTGAGTGCATTTTATCATCTTGCTTTGTCTTTCTGAGTATTGGCTTTGTCCTCTATCAGCAGAAAAACCTCTTTGTGGTTACATCACCACCTCCCATGGAAAGATCATCAAGAGTGAAAAATAATATTTTCTCAGTTTGTGTGACCCAAGGGGTTAAATGGTTACAAGTAGAAAATTAATACACTGATGACTTTTCTAGACAACAAAACAAATAGAAAATGAATATGCTGATGATTTTGACAGACAAAAAAACCCCAAAACCAGCTAAATGCAACGTTTTGAAATACTTTACACTTTGGAAGACAAACCATTGATGAGTGTCAACACATCCATAATCTGTCAGATAGTTAATTTACACCTAAAAATAACACAGAAGGTGATACAAGAATGAGGAGGAGAGGATCCATGAATCCAGAGCAAGAAGAAGTAGAGATATGAATGAGAAATAGACAAAACCACAGTCATATACAAGTCAACACAAAAGACCCCCCCCTTTACAGTCTGTTAATTTGCATATACTTAATAAAGAAGACAGTTTTTTCCTATTTGATATTTATTTTCAGAACATCGAGTGTTTGTCGTTTGCCATTTAAGAAAATAATAATAAAACATTGCCGTAACTGACTGGGACTCAAGTGGCGTTTGAGACGTATTGACCGTGCTGCGTTACAGCATGCATAAATCTGAGTGCTTGGCCACACAATAAAATGTAAATGCCGTTTAAATCTTGCAGGATTTACTAGCAATGTGCACAGTCACACCAGGCCTGCCTTGTTGTGCCTGCTAATAGGGTTACAATGTTTTAATGTGTCAGTCAAACCCCCCCCCCCCCCTCCGTTTCTCATGTTTGGGTTTGGGTTCCAGTGAAAGGGCTGTCGGTTCTTATGATGCCCACCTGCACTCCTGCATATTTTCAGTGGGTATTCATTAAGGTGCAAACGGCATTGTGAATCTTTACTGCCCAATTGGAGCCGTTATGTTTTATTGGGGCCGTATTTCAACATCGTCCCAGACAGCACTTGAAGTTATTAAGTTGCTGAATAAAAAGGGGGAGTGGGGAAGGAGGTGTAAAGTCAGGGAATGAACGAGGAAAAGAATGAAAAGAAAAATCATGAGGGCAATTAGAACTCAGCCCTGAAACTGTCCCCATGCTTCTGATCTCTGAGAACATGAGTGGACAAGACCCCAAATGGGGGGAGGGGGTATCCATTGGGAATGTTAAGATTTGTGGGCCAGACCCCTCCTCCAAAGACACACTATAGCCAGGGGCTGGACATCTAAGAGACATTAGAATGATATGAGTGTCTATATGTAAGCGAGTCTAGTCTGGTGTATTGAGAGGTCTTTGTGATTGCAGAAGGACTTTAAAGCATAATTTTTTTCTCTTTAGTTTGACATCCAGTAGACAGTTTCAGTGCAGCCCCCTTTTTCTGTATTCTGCTTCTGATCTGATTTTCTGTTTTACTGCAGAGCTGGGTTCTTCCCAATAGTTTTGCCATTTACTGACAGTTGTTTCCGTTGGGGCATTTTGTAGCAAAATCCAGCAGGTGAGATTTTCTCACCAGGAATCACAGTTAAATGGCGGTTATTTCACTGTTGGAAGTCAAAACGGCAGCTAACGGTGGACACCATAACTGCTGCTCTCAGCATCCAGAGACATTCCTGCTTAGCTTCCATTCCTGGATGTGTTCAGATGCAGATGCCCGCGCACCAGGCCCGTGTAAACTGTTTGCTCTGCACACTGACAGAGGTTCGAGAATAAACATGCCACCAGTGCCAGCCTGCTTTGTCCCAGTGCCAGCCCGCTCTGTCCCAGTGCCACCCAGCTGTGTGTTTGCTGTGACTGTAATTTGCTGTTCTTTCGAAGGCGTGTTGTGAACAGTGTCAGTAACATGAGCAACAGGGAGTACGACTGCCATCGTAGCGCATGTATCGCTGGGGTAAAATAAATGCAACGGAAGGGCAGCTGTGATACCGACATGTTTTCTGTCTGCTTTTCAGGGATCGTCTCAAAGTCGTTTGAGTGCCGTCTCAAGGGTCAAGGTGCGACCTTTGTGGAGACAGAGTCGGCGTTCGCCGCAGACGAGGCTGCTCAGGTGACACGGCACGGGGGCATTGCCAGCGGGGTGGAGGATGCTGGGGCGGAGGCAGTGCAGCAGGTCATAATCATCCAGGGTTACGGGGCCGAGCTGGCCTCAGACAGCGCCCTGGAGGAATCGGCCGCTGCCGCCCTGCAGACCCTGGCTGAGGTGCTGCACATCACAGAGGACGGCCAGGTCATTACTGGAGGACCTACCAGAGCTGGAGCCCACCACCACAGCACCGGCGCCACCCAGTATGTGTTGGTGGAATCTGGGGAGGCAGGGCTGGGGGTGGGGCCAGCAGCTTCAGCATCCCCCAGCGCCCTGGACGCATTGCTTTGTGCCGTCACAGAGCTGGGCGGGACAGCGCAGGAGGGGGTCGGGGCTCACAGAGAGGCAAGTCCTGGGGGGGTGGAGCATCACGAGGGGGGGCCTGTAGTGGCCATGGAGGAGCAGGAGGAGGAGGCAGAGCATCCAGGCACAGTGGAGGTCTACAGCGAAGTGCTGGAGGAGCACACAGGGGAGCCTGTAGAGATGGTCACACAGGTGGTGGAGTCAGCAGCAGGGGAGCCAATGGAGGTGGTGACGCAGGTGGTGGGTTCGGCGGCGGGGGCTCACGCCCCCCAGGACATGGTGCACGAGGTTCTGCAGTTCGCCGCCAGTCAGCTGATGATGAAGGAGGGGCTGACACAGGTCATCGTGAACGATGAGGGCACTCACTTCATCGTCACCGAGCTGGATGAGTCTGCGCTGCGGGTCGAGGGCGCCGTGTACGCCTCCGGGGAGGAGGCCACCCCCGACGAGGGCGTGGTGGTCTACTCTGATGCCACGCCCCAGGACACTGTCCTGGAGGAGTAACGAGAGCGATGTGTGTGGACTCGATTACCTGTCCACGTCTACAGGTTATTGGTTCGTGATTCGCTGTTGGCCGTACCTCCTCTGTGGGCTTATCATAAGGTCATGTTTGCTGCATTCTGTGTTAAATAATTTGTCTTTGTTTTTAACAATTTCTTGTATAATTAATAACTCAGGATAACTTCACTTTCTTTTGCAGTGCAGACTTAAAAATCTCAAATTTTATCAAATCCAAAAGGAAATTACCATAATAACAATGTGGTCAGGAATTAACAAGAACATTACTGTTTGATTTATAAAAACAACAAGGTGTATGAATTGCTAACTGTATGCACCTTAATGTCTGCATGTACAGTGTTTGTTTATACTCTTAGCTGCAGTTATTTAGACTTGTTTACGGATTTTTTTTTTTTAATTTTTATATAGACATTGGCTAAGCAGTTGGAGCCATTATCTGTAGAGTGTTAAGCAGAAACAGAGCAGTTGTTTTCTCAGAAGCCAGAGGCACCTTTTAGCTTCTGTGGTCGTTCTGTCAAAAGCCAGCTTGTTTGTTTGTTTACTTTATTTGTGGCTTGATTTGTTTGATGTTTTTTCTTTCCTTAGGACTCAGTAAGAGATATTGTCATGCTTCTATTTACCCATAATCCATCATGCTAGACTTTCAAAAAAAATCTTCCAAATGTGAAACCTAAGACGTTCTTTACAAAGGAGACATCGTTCCATTTGTTTGATCAATATTCGGACTTCCTTTAATTTAAATGAGACGAGTCAAGTGCGGTATGTAATGTTCAGTGCAAATGTTCCATTGCTTACTCTACTCTTCACGACTGGTAAGATTCGGGCAGAGAGACACCTATAGAATAGTGAAAGAAATGCGGTGATGTACAAATGCTCTTCACTATCAGTCATAAATAAACTATTATTGATAAATTACATTGGCTTCTGTTATCTTTTTCTAGATAAAAAAACCCATGTTTTCTGTTCAGATGTTCATATGCTGTAAAAGGTGTGAGCCTTTGTTGGGGCTGAATTCAGCCTGGCTGCAGTTCGGTTGTAACTTGACAGCTGACAGTACTACAGGGGTTCAAAGATTAGAACTGAATTCATATTGGTGATAAGAGCTTAGCTCTGGATGGACGCACAAATGAGGATCTTATTGTATATTTCAGTTTGGACATTTATTTAATGTCAATTAATCACAGTCCCTAACTGTTGTGTTGAATGATATTACCAGAATAAGTTTGCCTGACTGTAAAATATTTTCTTGTTTATGTTGTTATTTTTTTGTAGTAGATGGAAACTTATCTGGCCAAAATAACAAAGGGGTAAGCTAAGTGAAAACCACCCAAGTTCCAACTAAAATTTAATTTCTACAGGAAAGAACCCACGATTCTACACTTCATCCCTGTGGTGCCTCAGCTTCCAGATTCAACAATAATTTAGACCTGGACACACACATAAAAACACAAAAAAAAAAATTAAAAATAAAGTCAAGAACAGAGGCTTCTGAGTGAAGTAATGACTGCTAACAACCAATTTTTTTACACATAGTGTGTCACATGATCCCTCCTGGCTACAGCACTGAGGACTGGATTAGAGTCCTTTAGATGTATGGAGGGCAAAGCAGGGAAAAGGGGGCCCAGTGAAATCACTCTTCTTTTTTACAGTGTAATAGTGGGCTTTAATTTATGACCACAAACCCCTCTCCCTCCCTGACAGTCTGTTTCATCTGGCCATGGAGCACTACCTTTTCCCATTCCCTGGCCCCCGAGACCTCCACAGATTCCCTCGTTTCCTGTCTGGTGACCTCCTGCCTTACATTCCTTAATACACCCCCTCCAAAAAAAAATCATCATTCAATCACTCACTGCAACCATGGCCCAGACCACCGACGAACGTGTATGTGCACGTTTGTGTAGGATTGCATTTGTATGGGCTTACATGTATGTGTGACCCCATGCGGGGCCATGTCTAAATGTATATGTGCGTGCTCATGGGTGGACGAGTGCGTGTGTTCTTGGGTCTGCCTGTGTTGTTTTCTGAATCGCTTGCTAATCAGAGATTTGGGGGGTGGAGGGTGGGGTTGCGTTATTAGCCTCAGCAGGCAACCCGTCTGACATGAGGGGAAAAAATTAGCAGCTGCCGCGGTATGATGAGTTAATTTCCTGACAGGCCTGGCGCTGGCGGGCCGCACAGGGGGCGCGGGAAGAAGGCTGATGAAAACCTGGAGCGAGTTTAGAACAGGCACGCCGAAGAGCGAAACGGAGTGGAAACACAGCGTGAGGGTGTAGGCAGAGACACAGGTCATTCTTACACCCCCCCCCCAGATCAACAGCAATATAATATGGTCTCCGGGCGAGTGTCGTAACTCCCCTGCTGCTGTATGCTGCGCTCTGCTGTACAGCCTTTCCTCTCCTCCATGGTTTAGTTACAGCTGGGCCAGCAGGTGGCAAAGCACTTAAGGAAATGGGATTCTGACCAACAGCTTATGTGGTTCAGATCCCAGGAGGGCTTTGCTGTTGTACCTTGAAAATAACACATAAAAGAGTAAAGTCGCAAGCTCTGTAAGGCACGAAGCACCTGCTGACTGAGTAAAGTACTAAACACAGTGCAGAGTGTATGTCTATATGCCTGTTTCTGGATGGGGATGGATGTACTGCTAAGATGGCTATGTAATTCATGTCCTGCAGAGCCAGTGTCCAGCAGGTTCTGACTTCATGCGACTTCACCATTTCTTCTTCATGAAACCGTTTAAATTCCCCTTCTAAGGACTTTTTAAGCCCATGTAGATGTAATGAAACCTGGAAAATCAGTGTGGTTTGGTCACGCAGGGCTAGATGTGCAGACCCACTGCAGACTAATCTCACCGTCTTCTGAAGCAGGACAAGAGCTTCTGTGGGAAACCCTGTTTGGCCACACATCATTCACCATTTTCACTGACCCCTTAGACAGGGTGTGTTTGAGTATCTGAGTTATTTTCTTTCCTTTTTTTCTATTGTCTTCGTGTTTCTGAAACACAGTTTTACAATGAATACAGTTAGCTATGTTCAAAACTTTTTTGTATGAAAAAGCATGAGGCTACTTCCTAGAACCCATAAACATCACCAGATATTGGGTTTCGTCCTTAGTGGTACTAGTCACAGCAACAGTCAACAATCCTGGCTTGTTCTTGGGGCGTTTTGTCTTCAGTTTGCCTTTACCAAGTAAAACACATTTTGCGTTGGGTTCAGCTCACTTGATTGACTTGGCCACTTCAGAACATTCTACTTCTTTGCTTTACAAAAGTCAGTTCCCGGGCTTCTTTCCCAGCATGCCATGGGACATTGTCCATCTGCACTGTCAAGCACTGTCCAACGACTTTTGTAGCATTTGGATGAACCTGCGACTTTACAATAGTTCACATATTGTGCTAAAATATTGTGGTATTTACTGTGCTGAAGTATTGTCTAGATTGTTGACTTTGACACACATACACCTGCCTCCTGGAAGATGTCATTGACCTGGCTAACTGTTGTGAAGGGGTTTTTCTTCACCAGGGAAAGGATTCTTCTGTTATCCACTACAGCTGTTATCCATGATCTTTTGGGCCTTTTTCTGTTCCTGAGCTCACCAGTTCATTCTTTCCTTCTTACGAATGTACCCAATACTTCATTTAAGCCACACATAATGCTTCTGCCATCTCTTTGATGAGTTTGTTTTGATTCTCAGCCCAATGATGGCCTGTTTCACTTCCATTGACCACTCTTTGGACTACATAATATTATGGCTTAATACCAACAATTTGCAAATGCAAATGCTACAGTTGAAATGCAACTCTAAACCTTTTATCTTTTTATCTGTAAATGAAACAATTGTGAAAAAACACACACCTGGCCATGGAACAACTGAGCAGCCAACTGTCCCATTACATAAAGGAGAGACGTGTCAAAATTGGTCTAATCCCTACATTGTTCACCTGACTTGGATGTAAATACCCTCAAATTAAAATTAAAAGTCTATGCTTAAAGCACATCCTGGCTGTTTCATTTGAAATCTATGTGGTGGCATATAGAGCCAAAGTAATGTTTAAAAAAGTGTTGCTTTCCAAATTTTGATGGGCCCAAATGTACTATGTTTAGTTAAACACCTAAAGGCCAGTGCCACTTAGCACTCCTCAATGCCAAACTCCATTTTAAGTAAGTTGCTCTTGATTGTGATCTTCGTATTTGAAAGTGTATGCAAAATGTTGACTTGGAGAAAATATAAGGCTTATTGAAAACCATTTATTATATAACTAAATTATTTGTTGTCCCTTAAGTAAGCTAATTTTTCAGTCTGACATCAATTTTTCTTAATTGCAAGTGAAACTGAGCATGGTGATGGATTAAACGTTGAGGTTTACGATCCTCGTGCTCAGTATGGCTGTCGTACACCTTTGTGTCTTTTCCTGAATTATCTCTCTGTCAGCAACACAGCAGGGTTAGCCACAACTGAGACAAAGTGTTCTGCATTTGATTAACCCACTATTGGCCTGTGAAGAGACACAGCCATTGTTCCTAGAGTGTTTGTTCCTACTGGAACAGAAGGTTACAGACCCCTTGATATTACAGGTGTTTTTAAAAATGAACACACACAAAATTAAGAGTGCTTCACAGTAATATGAAATACTGTAAATACTACTTTTCTGCATTACTTGCTCTGGAACATCTCTCTTCTAGCAGAATATTAGCACTTCCTGTCGCCTTACTCATATAACATCACAGAATAGTACTGAGCCTTGGAGGATACATACAGAATAAATGTGGCCTTTTGTTTCAGGTATAGAAAGCAGCAATCATAAAATGCAGCAAAATGTTATCATATTGTCTTTTCCTCTAGAAAAAGAGGAAACACGTCCTTGCGGTCTTACATTTAGAGCAAAATTAACTTTCAGCTGGAAAAATTAATAATGCAACATATTACAACAAGAGTTCAAAGGCTGCTCCATTGATTACTTTCATTATATGTATTTTATTTTGTACATGTACAATTGTTCCTTTTTCTGATCAGTAAAAATTTGCACTGTTATTCCCTGAAGGCAAAAAAAAAAAAAAAAAACGCAGAATCTGTTAATAGCTGCCGTTCCTTTTACAACGGTGGTCATCACACGTGAGGCAGGATGACTGAGTGGTTTGGAACACTGCCAGGACGTTAAAAGTGACAAGTCAATAACGTCTCGTGCACACCTCCCGTCATCGCAGCTCTGGGTGAGCACGAGTCAATTCTTTGCAATTAGGCACGGATCCGCGGTGAACAGCTGTGTCCTTTGGCAGGCCGCTCACCTGTCCTACACCTCCATTCACCACAGGCGCACTGCTGCTGGACAGCTTTTTACCAGCCAAAACCTGTCAGCTCGGAGATTCTTTGCCCTCCCTTCAGACGTCATTGTGATGGTTCTGACCACAGCACGTCTGTGATGTCTTCACCTGGATCCGATTTATTCCTTTAATTTACCTTGCAGGCACTTTATTATTTACTAAAGCAATAGAGGTGTTTGGTACCCTACTGTAGGGACTGCAAACTGTAAGTAACATGAGTTCCATAACCATCATGCTAACTGCTAAGGCTAGCCAAAACACTGAAAGAGTTCATTATGTTGTGTATTTGCTTAGCGTGCACATTTATCCATAGCAACCTGCATAGCCTAGCATTTTATAGTCATTCTAATTCACCCAGTGGCATATTTACTGGAGCAATAAAAGGTTATGCACTTTTGTGAAGGGTACAACAGCAGTTCCGCTCCTGAGGTCTGAACCTGCAACTTCTTGATCATGAATCAAGTGTCGACAATTCATCAGTACATGAAACCCCTTTTGTTGCCCACATCTTGCATTTACACTTAAAAATACACCAATAATGTCATCGCGCTCTTGTGTCTTCCCTCTACTCGTCCTTAAGTGGGTTCTTCTTCAGCTGGGACGCACTTCCCCTAGACTAATGAAATAATCACAAACCTTATACGTAAATGTTCTGCGGAATGTATCTTCCTCACTTCTTTTAATTTTATGTAATGTTTCCAAAGACTCACGAAATGTGTGTAAATGAAAATTTATAGTCAGAAATATTGTGTAAATTTGCCTGACCTTTGTGCCCACTGTAGCTCCTTCATCTCTGTTTTGTGAATATAATTTTTTTTAAACATACAACATAAAAGGAAGGTGTGGTGAAAAATATATCTCATTATAAAGTATGATAATTCAATGATCCATGCAGATCCATTAGGAGTCAGCATACCAAAAAGAGAAGAAAACTTTCTCATTTAATAACCCTTACCATTATACGGTGTGTGTTTCGGTGCCACCTGTGCCTTTCAGCCTTCCTGGTGCACCTGCTTGTTCTAATAAGTGCAAACTGAGTAGTAAAAGGCCTCCGGGGAGTGGTAAGGACCCAGGTTCCCGGGGGGCCCAGTTAATCTCGGGTTGGCTGAGAACCTGTCATGGCTCTCCCTTGCTGTCTCCACAGCCCCGATAACAAAATGTATCCCTGTATTTGTCTGACATGAGTAGCTGAAGCGGGTGAATCAGTGCTCTCATTAAGGACCAGCGGCCCGTGTGATGCTGCTGTTGGAGCAGTGAAATTCAGAGTAGGCCCTGGGAGTCAATCGCACCAACCCCCACTCCCTACCCTGACCCCCCCTCAACCTCTACCTGCTTGCTTTACTTGCTGAAAATGGGTGTGGGGTGGGTGGATGTTCAGATCATGCTGCATGGCTCCACGGGAGTGATAACAGCGAATGAGCTGCCAGAGGCACATTTGTTGGACCTTATTGTTCATATTTAGATGGGGAACAATGCAGGGGCCCACATAGTTCATAATCTGCTGACGCCGACCAAGTGTCAGCTTGATCCATGAGCAAGAGGCAGAATTGGCCGTGGCTCTGGAATCCTTAAGCAATCCCTGCAGGAATGTCACAGGGGGGAGTACAAATAGAACAGCATCTGCCGGACTATAGATGGATACATTTATAAAAGGAAGGAAGGAAGGAAGGACGAAAAGAAAGAAAAAAAGAAATAAAGAGGGGTGGGGAGAGAAGGAAGGCGAGTCATAAGAAAGAGAATGAATAAAAGAAAGGATTGAGCGAGAAAAAAGGTGTTTCCAAAGAAAGCAAATTAAAATTTTTAACTTGTTTTCATAGTGGTTACCATGAGTGTAACAGAAGGCAGAAGAGGAGGGCACCTGACTAGGTCTGCTGAGCTGAGAGGGACATCCTGATTGTGTGTTTATCAGATGAAGGAGAAGGGGCCAGAGGAGCTAAAAGGACGTGGGGGGGGGGCACCATGATGGCTGTCGGGAAAGAGACACCAGCTGCGTGGGACAGAATGGGGTGCAGATTGAGGCGGAGGTGACAAGAGGCCCTACACGCTTATCCACCTCAATAAGCTCTGATTCAAGAGAGCCATGTGGGGGGGTGGGCTGAAAGAGTACATGCTACTGCAAAGGTCGCAGGAAATGAGAACATTGACAGTCTCCCAAATACTCCCCAGAAGAAGAAGTGCAAACATCATAAACTCTTAAAATGCTTTCACAACAGATGATGTGTTTGTGTATCTTACATATATCACAGCGAAACCTGTCCCGGGCCATCACAAAATATTTTTATATATATATATATATATATATATATATAAAAAACACAAGAATAAAAAATAAAGCCCACTATAAAAAAAAACACACAAATG
>JABJVR010000106.1:4522902-4535510 GCA_025773905.1 Chitala chitala | reverse complement strand
CTTAAAATTATTTCACAACAGTTTATGTGTTTGTGTATCTTACATATATCACAGCGAAACCTGTCCCTGTACATCACAATATATTTTTATATATATATATATATATATATATATATATAAAAACCTCCAGTAAATAAAATAACGCCATCTAAATAATACATCACACAAATGAATCACAGAGGAGCAATAAGCCATAATAATGAATGTGAAGGGGGATCTCTGGCAGTCAGAGCAGAGAGCAGGAACATCCAGCATATATTTATATTTTAGAAAAGCATTGTTTCCTCACTGCATAATTCATCTTTCATAATAAGAAGTAATTGTGATCTGACTCCATTAACTTTTGGACGGCACGCTGCTGTCCTAATTACCTGTGTGGATTCTGAGCCGTTCCACATCCCACCATTTGAGCCGTGACACTGGCAAGGAGCAGGTATGGTATAGAACCACACCCCCCACCCCAAGCAGGATACAGTGGGGTGACTACTCTGAAATACAACCTGTGAGTTAGTCCATTAATTTGATACTATTACAGGAGTGTCCAGTTTTTCTCTATGGAAACTGTGCTTCATCCCTTCCATGCTCCTTGTGTTAAGGAGGACTGTATGGATGTAGTTTGTTTTTAGCAAACTCTGCATGAGGAGCAAGGTGTCCAGTGCTGGTCCTGCTGCTGTCTCCTCCACAGCAAAGCTGGCGGCTTGTTGTGGCACAAATAAACACTATCAGTGTTAAATTAATACTGCCAGCTTGGATGTGTATACACACACACACACACACACACACACACACACACGTGTCCACCCTACAGCTGCATGGCATGACTGAAATGAACCCACCTGCCCGACAATCAAGTCAGAGAAGCAATCAGGTGGGAATATTGCAACTAAGACATACAGTCAGTGGAGGCAGCACTGTGAACTGAATTTGAGCAAATCATGAATTACAAAGTGTTGTGCTTGAGGTGAGCTCCCATTCTCTAGGTGCTCATAAGCAACAAATATCAATGAAAAGGTGAAATGGCCCAACAGTGTAATTGTGCTCATAAAACCTGACTTTGACCACCTTTTGACACTGCCAAGGGCTGCCTCATCGATCTGCGAAATGTTCCAAAAACATTGCTGCAACGCCAGTGTGCAGCTCTGTTTAATACATGGTATCTTAAACAGTTTTTTGTAAATTTTTTAGACTGGGTAACAGAGTCCCCACTTGTTTATCTGTATAGCTGTTAATAAACCACAGTAACATGCCTGCATCAACATTACAGCCCCGCTCCTGTTTTTGGTCAGCCAGGCTTTCAAAGGAAGGGCTGTTTGTCACGAAGAGGCGACAGCCATCATGGAAAAAAGCGACCTGCAAAAACAAACAGGAAGGTCCCCCGGTTCTTGTGGCTCGAGTGACGGACACTGACTCCATATTCTGCAACCTTTGCATCAGATCGGAGTCCCCAGGTTCCCCATTAGGACAGTGACTGGTTGCCTTCCTTCTGTGGCCAGTGAGGACGTGTTATTAGGTCGAGGGCAGAGACACCTCCCTGAAGCCTGCTTCACCAGAGCACGGGTGGGGGTACATCCGATGTGTCCAAAATTAGCAGTGTTGCGGGACAGCTAACGAGTTTTCCACTGAGTCTAATGAAAGCGGTCAGATGGGAACAATCCCAGAAACAGTGTCAATAATATTATTATTTTGTTACACTGTTATTCAGTCTGTGTGTTTACCAGAGCACTCGCCTGGGTGAGTGGTTTAAAATACAGATACTGTGTTGTATATCATAGACATTTTCAGTAATATACAAGAACAAACTTTCCTTATCTGCCAAAATAAAACATTTTTAAATGGAGCACAGTTCAAGTTTCGAAGCCAACTGTTTAGTATTTGCTAGCCAGCATTTCTCTCCTATATCTCCATGGTCTCTGAAGTCTGCTTTTTGGTAGCTTCAGTGAGCTTAAAGATTTTCTTTGATATGGCCTAATACCTATGCTTAGCTTTTAATTATATACTACACATGCATACTACACGATTATCACAATTTTAAGGACATACCCAGAAGCTGAAGATAAATATATTTAATGTTAACATTAAATTCATGCATGCATTATTGTGGGAGACGCCCAGTGCCTGACACTTTACAGTTCAGCCCTTTACTCATTAATTAGCAATAGGCACTGTTTACTTGCCAAAGAGGTACGAGTAAATACTGAATGTGAGTGTGTAAGTAATTGGCTGCTGTGATGTGCTGGACACATAGTCTCTACTAGTGACATCACAGACCTATTGTTCAACCCAAGGCCAAAAGCCTCTTAGCTCAGTGCTCTTCTGCTGCAGCCAGAACACCAAGGTCACAGACACTGTGTGTAACAGAGAACAGATAATTTCGTTCTGCCATTGCAGATCCACACAGGATGTAAGCAGAAACCTCGAGGGAGGCGAGACAATGCACAGAACCTCAGTTTCCACATCAGAACTTTGGGTTTGTTCCCGTCTTTTCCACACCACCTCACTTCTCATATTTTCATGAGGGCTTAGAAGAAATGAGAATGATCCTTAAAAATTACAGAACATCTAACTGACTATTGTGTTAGGCATGCCGGTGATCTGTTGCACTGTGCTCTGTGCTCACACTCGCACATGTACACATACTCGCATACACATGCATACATTCACATATGTACACACATTCACATGTACACAAACAGACATACACATACACTCACAGAGGTATACACACAAACGTACGCATAGACACACACACACACACACACACACACACAAACACACGCACTCTCACATGTATACACACACACACACACACATTCACAAATTGATCATATGCTGTCATTGTTTATTGCAGATGTACTAAGACGTTCTCACCAAAAATCGACATATCACACAAGGACAGTTCAAAAAGAACAAGCAAACATGTTTCAAAATTTTTGTTATTTGAGTCCCAAACAGCACTGATTGCAAACACAGGTGTCTGAGAGAGTAAAAGTCAGATACACCATGAAGACATAAACACACAGCTGACTCAGTTCTGACTCGAGAGGCACCCCATAGCTTTATTGTTGCACTAGATCATTTTCTCTTCACTAATTATTTCTGTCCCAACAATCCATCTGCAAGCCCTCCCTGTACTGCCCCCCTCTCCCCCTTGGTTTCTTTTTTCTTTTTTGTGAGCTTTTCAGTTAATCAGGTAGTACTCTTTCTTTATCGGGCTCTCCGGGCAACACCACCTGCATCCTCTCTTTCTCCCATCTAGCAGGTGAAAGGAGATGCCACAATGAAAGATGTCTGCTGAAATGCGTCTCTGGTGTCAGACGCACCTTTGGTAACTAAGTGGGCTTAAGTTAGATAATAAGCACGGAGAGTAAACAGGGAGGAGAAAACTGAGATGATATCCTGCCACGTTACATGCAGCCCAGTTTGAATGGCAAAAAAAAGAGCCCTACGGAATGCCGATCTGCCTGTAATGAGACAGCATTGCTTTCCTGTACCAGCCTAATTAATCCCATATTTTCCCAGCATATAATTACCAAGCCGGCCACACTTCTGTCTGCATTCAGGAGGCGTGGCTGTGCGGACGACTCCTCTGTCTCTGTCTTTCTGCACAATTTATTACACCCGCAAACTAGACAGAACGGAAACCTCCCAGTATAGGACAATCTGTCATCTCTGTGTTATCACTGTAACACACCGCCTACTGTATTGTGCTACAAGGGCTTCAGCAAATTGCTATTTTTATGGGACAAGATAAAGAAAATGCTACCTTACGTTCAAATATTTTACTGTCTTGGTGCTGGGGGGAAAATGTAGGGCCTCGCCTGGGTATCCTGTGTGTGTGTGTGTGTGCGTGTGTGTGTTTGTTGGCATATATACATATGTATATTCCAGTTACTCCAATCTTATTTTTTATCATTTAATATTCTTTTTTTTTGCCTTACAGCCACAGGAGTTTTTCACATTTTGAAATGAATACATTTAGGGGGAAAATGAATGCATGAATAGGTATGCTTTCTTGTGCTGTCTAGGACCTCAGCCAGGAATTCAGCGTGCCTGCTTCAGCATCACACAAGCCATGTTTGTCTGTTTGTTACGCAGACCTTTGCTCTGTCCATCAAAGTTCTATGTTCTTCTGTTCTATTTCTTTTCCTTTTTTCTGTCGAATGTTCCGTTGCGCTTAAGTATTAAAGGCCAAAGACTCGAGGACGAGACAGCATGGCATAAAAAGGGAGAAAGAGGAAGGAAAGCCGGCAAAAATAAATGAGAGAAGCAGGTGCGGTGCCCGCACTCCCCTCTGGACGATATTGGGCCGCTTCCCAGTTCTCTCCCTCAATCCCGCGCATCTGACGGATGCCGCCGACCCAAACTGACAGGCCTTCAAACTCCAGCGAGGAAACCCAGCATTAATTAAGTCATTGTTGGACTGTAATTTCCTTGAGAAGTTAAAAAAAAAAATCTCGCACAAGAAAAGGTTACTGGGACCTTTTCTGTGTCAAAATTACCATGTGTCATGAATATTAATGTTCTTAATGAAGACAACCTTTGCTTCATCTGGAACGTTCCGGAGCAGGTGCCAAGCTGATAGACTCACTCGCTTTTTTCTTTTTTTGTGAAGAAATAGGCACATGAAGATTTACTGCCCTTGAACCATAATTCAGTTGTTTTTTTATGATTTCTTCTGAATATTCCTTTTTAAAAATACATTTTTTCCACAATCTTTTACAATGACACAAAGGGAATATACCTATGAGTATGTGCTGTCAAAAGAAAAAGACATGTAACACAGTGGTTTTCCCGTGTATGTTCAACCTTCACCTTAGAGCTCACAAAAGCTCTAAGGTATATATGGCTATCACTGACATTTCTACATTAGATCACAAATATTGAATTTCCTCAGCTGCACAGAGCCATCCGTGAGGCTTGTGGTATGTTTGGATGGCGTTATTTAATAATAAAAAAAGAGACCTGTATGTAGTGGTCTCATCTTGCTGCCATGGAAACAGAACAGATGAGAAGACGGCTGTCAGTCAGTGCCTTGGATGTCACAGACAGGGCATGTCACTTGTTCAGTACAGCAGGAACCTGTCAAATCCCTGCCACCACACAGAGAAGATGGATTTTCACAGCTTTTGCTGCCGTCTTGTGCTTCGCTAATTGTGCCTCGCTGCCCTGGTGTGTCAGTGTGGGGGTGGTGGGCCTGGAGGGCTGGGGGTCGGATCACGCTGGGGTCCAACTCCAGGAGACTGCAAGCAGGGGGTAATTGTGTTTTAAGGGACTGGTGTTGCACGGCAACTGTGTACATGGCAGCATTACAGCAAAGGCCTACTAGATGCTGTGGAGAAGCACAGTACTCCTCTTGCTCAGAAGATATTGTCTTTGTACTGTAATTATCTGATGGCTTGTCTTTAATTGGCTTTCGGTATTCCAGACAAACCTTATGTCCCATATCACGGCTGCTCGATGGACACCGCTGCTGTCCATCTTTATGGGTGAGGGATGACAAAAGGAATCAGTAGGACATAGGGTCTGGTGTTCTTGCCTGACATCAGGTGTGGAATGGTACCAGCATACACTGCTGCCTGTCTGACTGACACTGTGACTGACTCTTGGTATGTCACGCTACTTAATGCTTTAATTTTCTGAAATTTAAAAAAATAGATCCAGTATTTGTGCTCAGATGTGCTCAGGGCACTACTGACCTTAACTCCAACCCCCCCCCCCACTTGCACTGTACCCAAGAACCCAGAAGGTCAGGGGGTTAGCTGCCCTTCCCCAGAATGACTGATTCCATCTCTGCTCTTTGGGGTCCATGTGGGAAACGCCATTACACAAGAAAAAAGACACCGCCCACCCCCAGTTCTGCTTCCAACAGTTGGACAGCATTCCAGCACTATGCCATGCCTGTCTCTCACAGCACGCACACACACACACACACACACACACACATATACACACACACACACACACACACACACACACACACACACATACATGCCCCCTCCCCCCAGTACCTTGCAGCCACCTGATAACTGACTAAGTCCCTTCAGGTGACTTGTCTCTCCCTCTCTTTGTTTCTTGTGAATAGTTCTCTTTCCAGAGCCTTTAAGGAATCGGCACTGTTTTCTGTTGCACAGAATGCATCACCCTATTGCGTGGTACGGTTTTTCCTAAAATACTGACATCGTTGTGATTTTACTGTGATCAAAGGAGAAGCTCTCTGTCTGATTGTCTTGGTAGCATGACCACCAGCTTCAGCTGCTTTGACAGTTACATTTATTATGTAAAGTGCTACTGTATTTTTTGCTATCTGCTGGTAAGTAGCAGGCTTGGATTAGTTATTGGTTTCAGTTGGTGGCGACAGGCTGTGTGTGAAGTAAATGATAAATACAGAGAATTTATCTTTCCAATCCCGAACTGCCTTCACTTATTCATTCAGGTGCACAGATTCTGTCAAACTGTGGCTAAATTTCTTTGTAAAATGTAAATAATGTTGGACATGCTTGTTAAACAAAATGACCAACAACGCAAACAGAACTAACTAACAGTACTGGGCAGCATGTCTGTAGCCTAAATTCTTTGAAATAAGTGTCTGACTTTGGGCAAAGTTTTAAAATGTGTTTCACTGCAGATATGCTTCTGTTCATTCAGTTAAAGTCACACAAATTGAAAATCAGTGGACTTTAGTAAAAGATTGTAGAAAATGTACCCACAATGCTCTGTGTGTGCTACACACACATTGCAGTCTTCCCCTAAGCTGTTTCCATTGGTAAGACAAACTCATCATGTTTAACAATGGAACAGCCCTGGTCCAGAGTTTTCTGTCATCTAATTTTAGTTTCAAATTTTTCCCATATTATTATTATTCAAACCTTTCATACTTTCATGCTCCATATGTTGAATAAATAATACATTATACCTTAACGAGCAAAGATGAACCCCTTAAAGGAGCTTCAAAGACAGCATTTTGTGGCACGTATCATAATAAACACCGTCGTCTGATCTTTACTCATTGTGACTTTGTTGTGGTGGTCCCAGTGCACGATCAGAACGAACCAGTATGTATGCGTCTGACTAATTATCCCCTGTCACTCGCCGAGAGCCGAATGAAAGTCGCGGTGGGAAGTCTGTGTTAAAACAAGGAACAAAGTCTTTCCCTGCGGCTGCTCTGCTTGAGGCCCCGTGTGGAGATCGCTTCCTAACGCTGCTACACCTTTGTCTGCACCGAAACCGCTGTAATTTACCCGGTGGCACAATATCCACAGTAATACAATGCTTCATCACACCGTAAATGGTGTGAAAATCCCATTAACAACAAAACATACGATTAGGTGTATTTTCTCTTATTTTTACTAAATGTTTTAGGAAATTTGTTCAGTGTTGGGACATAGTGGCTAAGCCAGCTAAGTCACAATAAACCATTAAAGACTCCTGAGATGGACAAGCCCTTTGCAGTTTGGGCAGACAAACACATTCGTCAGTTTAATTTAATTTTACATTTATGATTTCAAAAAACGTTGTGCCACTTTGCGACACTTTAAGCCACTCTTTTCACCTAGAGTCATGACAACAGGGAGCTGCTGGGAGAACACAGGTTTAAGACACGCCCCTGTAAAGTACAGGCTGTCTGTGACTGAAGGTGCCTTGTTCAAATAAGTAATTAACCTGAACGATGTCGGCTAAATGTTTAGCTGAAACTATAGGTAAATCGTAATGCAGTTTTGATATATAAGCAAAGGAATAATAAGAACCAAGAGCACAACAGAAGACCTCCTCGGGTTCAGGTTTTGCACATCTTTGCTCAGCCTTATCTCTTAAGTGTTGTGTTAAAGTCATTATGTGGATGGACAGACAGTGCACCTAGTGTTTCAGCTATCAGTTGGGTATTAATTAAAATCAGCTCTGTGAAACGAGCAGGGCTTTAGTCCTCACTGGCTCGAAAATGAACGTAAACGCCAAGGTCAAATGACCAGGAAACTGGACCTAAAGTGAACTGTTGTCACTTAAAGTCAGGTAGACAGTTTATGACTGTTTTGCAGTACTACCTTGTTCAAAACAGGGTCTGTCTGAATGCAGTCATACAACTGTAAGTGTACAAGTGCATAAAAAAAATGTACAATTTGCAGAGCTCTATTCACTGCAACAACTAAACATAATATTGTTAAAAACAACAAAATATAATCAACTAAGTTAATGTACTGTCAGTCAGTCATCTTCTATACTGCTTCATCCTGTTATGGGTCATGGGAAGCCTGGAGCCCATAGGGCGCAGGGCAGGGGACACCCAGGGCAGGGCGCCAACCCAACACACACAAACACACTATGGGCAATTTGGAGACACCAATCAACCAACCTGCATGTCTTTGGACTGTGGTAGGTAACAGGAGAACCTGGAGAAAACCCAAGGAGGAAATCAAACCCCAGGCCAGGAGGTGCAAGGTGACAGTGCTAACCACCACACCACCATGCCACCAGAAGTTAATGTACTGTTTTTACAAATGTGCTTAAGTTTATATACTTAGTCTACTACTTTTCAAGGCCAGACAAAAATAGCACCTTATTTGTACTGATTTAAAAAACTGGACACATGCTCAATTCAGTTTAAGGACACAGTTCATTAGCCCAACAGAATTTCCTTGTCCAGGATTTCAGTTTGTGGCCGTATTTCAGTCACAAATTCAACTCGTACTGTTGGTGATTACAGCTGATGTCCGCTCAAAATTAGCCCAGTGTTCCCACGAGACTTAGTGCATCACATCCTCTAAAATGCCTTTGTGCATACCAGTACATGTTTACTACCTGGTTCACACACACATAAGGCAGAGTTGACTGATGCAACATATGAAATGCACTGGACAAACTGCAGTACTGTGAGCTGCATGACTGTGTCCAACCAATAGAATGCACAGGAGACCACCATAAGGCAATCAAAAACAGGAACAGTAGAAAAGCAGAACCTTCTCTCTGCTGAGCTTCAATTCACCATGTTCAGATCCTTCTTCATCCATCTGAAGGACCCTGTGAGTGACAGATTGCACCCTTCTATCAGTCGTAAAACTGAGGAAAATACAGAAAGAAGAAAATATAATTCACATGTAATTCATAATAATCTTGGGTCTGGGAAATGCTATGTGAAAGGAATACATTGTCTGCTGTGTGATTTATTTACTGAGATTCAGTCTATATTTGATCTAGACAAAATGGATGACAGAGAGAATAAAAAGCAACATACTCATTTGGTCTTTTACCAAAATCCCCTTAAATAAGTGTCTTATAACTTTGATTTGAACTTCATAACATTGGCTCTGCTGATCCAGAAGTATTTTTATTTACTTGCAATGTTCAACATTTTCAAAGGGACCGAGAGTGGTGGGTTCTGTCTGAATGGGGTGTCTGGTGTTTCGTGTCCAGCAGATTACTGATGTCATGGGAGGCCTGGGGGGCACTTTGATGGGTTGCCTGAACCATCATTAGCTGCAAAAAAGAGAAGGGGCCTTTTGAAGCAATCCATACATTAGCCTTTACACTGAGAAAGAAGAAAAGTGTCCAATCACTTTTGTGTCCAAAAGTGTCCAAATCACTTTCAAATAATACACTACAGTATTTTAATTGAACATAAGAAATAATTTATTTGTAACGCTCATTTTATTTTGCTGACATTGTTAATATTAAAATAGCTTGTGTTTTTAAATAACGTTTTCTGACACTTGCACCTGTTCCTGGTTTGCCAACAGCATAATTTGCCACGTAACAAAAAATTAATTGAAAAAACAAGTGATTAATTGGGACAATGGAGAAGAAGAGAAAGAAAGAGAAAGGAAGGACACATAAAGAAAGAACATGACTAATCCATCTGAGCTGTGCAGCCTACACCCCCCATACCATGAGCTCCATTCCAGTGACACCTGAACAACGTACGGTAGCCCAAGAAAAATGGCTGTGGTTATATAACCTACTACAATCCTCACTGAAAGTTCAACATGTGAAGGAGAAGTAATGAATATGCATTTCCACCTCCTTTATGGAGATCATAAAAATTATACTGTTGTACTTAAATTCCTTAATAAAGTGACAGAGAGCATTTATTAAGAGCAGCATATGTTAACGGCCACGCGATGTACTAAAACTGAGAAAATGGCCGATTTTGGGTGTGCACAGCAGCCGCTTCTCAAAGGTCAATGATATTTTTGTAATACAAATCTAATGGTCTTTCACATTTTTGAAGAACACATTTAAATCTCGGGGGATAAAATTGAGGGAGGGATACACTGAAATAGAGAGAGAGAGCAACACATGACCGGGTCGCTACTGGTCACAGTGTCACATAGATGAGGACGGTAGGAAGAAATGCAGGGGCCCAGACACAAGGGTGATGAGGATAATGAAGATGATGATGATGATGAAGTTGATTAATTATAACATCTGCAGCCTTTATGATGTTCTAGCAATACAGACTGGTCTGTGTACAGTCCAGTCTGATGGGTACAATTGCACTACTGTAGAAGACTGCCAGGTTTGCAAAGTTTCATGAAGGAAATGAAACCTTAATGGATTCATTGTTCTCATTAAATACAATTCCTTAACAACAAACTGTATACAAAGCAGTTTCAAAGGGGATTACTTACACTACTGAATTTATATTTCTACTAGTGAACACGACAGGCGATCCATGATCCTACACAATAAGTACTTTGTACGTGATCAGACGTTGAGTGAATAGGTGACAGGGAACCAGATGATTATTGACTAGGAATGTAACGAGTAGGAATGTCTCGATCCAATCTCAAAGATCGGTATCAAGACCGATCAAGGTTTTTTTTTTTTTTTTTTAACCGGATCGGTATCTGCTTTATTAAGCACGAACCTAAGCCCGATTCTATGTTTTACACCAGCCGTCACACAGGCGTCGTACACTAAGAGTACAATTTGCAGCACTATATGGCTAAAATGTCAGCAGCGTGGAAATATTTTAAATTAGAAAACGAAAACAGTCCAACAGCCACATGTATTGTCTTGCAACTTTTGGAACCACGCCACGTCCTACCCTCTTGACACTACATTTCAGACACTGCCCTGCCGGAGATTTAAAACAAGGTTCGTGACCACCTACGAGGTCTTTTATCAGGTGTGACTGCTATTTGCTTTACAGCAGACATTTGGAGTTCTGATGTTTGCCCTGATTGCTTAGCCTCACTGCAAACTGGATTGACTCAATTTTTAATTTAAAGCGTGCGGTACTGCGTACTCAGTTTCGCGGCTCTCGTGCAGCAGAACATGTAAAAAGTGCAATCGAAGAGATGCGGAACACTTGGCAAATACACAAGCAACGGGTGCACGTCATTTTACGGGACAATGCAAAAAGAAAAAGAAAAACACGAAAAAAGCTAAGGATGATATGGGGGTACCAAGTGTGGGATGCATCGCACACACGCTTCAGAAGCATAGATAACTGAATGAGAGAGAGGAAAAACTTAAATAAAAGCACTTCAAGAACTGACCTTCTTTGATAACAAAAGAGTACCTTGCAGTTTTATTATTTTGATATTTAGGTTTACCTATAATGCTGCTACTCCAATAAGTAGAAACTGTTTTTTACATGTTCCAGTTACGCTTCTACACCAGTTCAGTATTTCTATTCATTTGTAGTATACCAATTTTACTGCAATGCTGCATTAAGCGGAATTTGGTTTGTATTTGTTGCTACTGTGACTGTTAAAGTCAAGGTATTACACCACTTTGAAGTGGGATTGTGATTACATTACTCATTTTCAGTGTTCTAGTTTTAATATTACAATGCTGCCCAGAGCAGAATTGTCATAAGAACCAAATATTTTGTTTACTTTATTATTATTAAGGAACAACTTGGATGCAGGCAATCTTTTTAGTACATTGCAGGCCTATTGAGTTGTGAAGCACATACACTGGATTGATTTGATAGTTTTAATGTACTTGAAATGTGAACTGTGCAAATGTATTATCTAGTTAAATAGAAGTATTGGATCAGGACTTGGCATTGGCAAATACTCAATATTAAATGACTCGGATCAGGAGAAAAACCTTGATCAGGACATTCCTAGTAACGAGACTTTGCGCCACGGTACACTGTGATGTGAACGAATGACAATACACACCCTGGAGATGGACCGTGTTCAGTACATTCTATGTATTATGCCTTAGCTAGTACTGTTGTTGGTGTCAAGTCGTAATGCTACATTGTGAAAGGTTATGAGAAGCATGACGGTAAAACTGAGACTGAAGACAATTGTCATTTAAATCAGACGTTTGGAAACGCTTTTGTTTTCCAGCTTTATTAAACAAAATGGTGACAAGGTAATAGACAAAAGCAAAGGAATTCGTAAATGATATTGCAAGAATTTTTTTAATACCTCAGAAGTAATAAAAAATCTTTTCCATTTGAATTTTGTTTTGGATATTGTTTGAAAATCAGACTGTGAACCCAGTATTATGACTGAAACCGTAACATGACCTGATTGTATTGTTACATCTCTATTATTGACTGATAGTTTATCCTGCTAAAACCTTGCATCTCTTAAAAACACTTTGTTTGGTTTTAATTAAAATGAACTCGGGGGGGGGGGGGTAAAAGAAACAAA
>JABJVR010000106.1:4501292-4516180 GCA_025773905.1 Chitala chitala | reverse complement strand
AATATAACTCGCCCTTTCTTTAAATTTATTTTATTGGTAAACAGCGGGTTTATTCTACGTAGTCACCGCAAAATTATATATATATATATATATATACACACACACACACACACCACACACAGTAAATTCGAAACATTAAACACACCACTCCACGTTGCGTTCTTCGCGCAGCGGAGGTTAAACCGTCTCACTATCACTAATTGGCCGATGTCAACCCTGGCTTGAAGGTAAACAACTAGCGCACAGGAAAGCCGGGACAAATGTTGGCTAATTACACAGAAGGGGGGAGGGGGGATAAATGTGAAAAGCTACCCTGTATGGGGCGTTCATTTCCTGCTTTGAGCATTTATCTCTTGTAATTACACTTAATTCACTGCAAGGTGAAAAACGGGCTAGTTTCGGGACTGATATATCTTCAAGAAATAAGTAATATTCTCACACAAAATAAAAAGCAAACTTAAGACTGCTCCAGGTCAATGAAGAATGCAACATATGACCGCGTTTCATGTCATGAGCAAGTTATCTGTGCTGAATCAGAACTCACTGTAGTCTTGTTAGCATATTACACTATAACACTATAAACTGGACACTAGACACTTGCTGCATTGGTGCCAATGGTTGAGCAATTCTGCCATATTTGAAGGAGCTATTCTGCCATATTTGAAGGAGCAAATGTGGCTATATATATATATATATATATATATAATTTTTTTCTATCAATCCAAAAGTAGCTCGTTCTGTGTTTGTGATCAATGAATCGTAACTGGTAGCGGCTGAGTGTAGCAAAGTGAATAGAAACTGAATAAGACAATACAAGTGCACAGCACTTGTTCTGTCCATCAGTGAAGTTTTCAATATAGAGGGACAATGTGCTTGTGGTTGAGCACATAACAAGGCACTGCGGTCACCACTGTCACTGACTCCAGCTTTGATATGATGATATGCTGTCAGTTGTACTTTGAAGCACTTCAGTAGGTTGTGTTAAGACCGTCCATCTGCAGCACTGCTAATCTGTCTAAACCTCAGATGATCATTCATATTGTTATTTCGCTATGGCACCCTTCAATATGGTGTTGGAATTTACGGGAAGTACGATGGATATGTCTTTTCTATTCTATATGATCTCTGTAGTTGGTCAAGAGGCTGTTTTTAATGGTTGCTAATTTAGTGTAACATGACAGCTGATGGATCAGGGGTTTGTGTTTATTTTTCTTGCAGTATCATACAAATCTGTCCTTAGAGGATAGAGCATGCACTGCGCCCAGGTCAGAAGTGAAACATTTTGCAGTGACCTCAAAAACAGAGGTTTTTGAATAAATAAATATCTGCATTTGATTTTGAAATAGTATCGTAGTTACTGAAATAACACTGTCTCTGCTATTGTGCTGTCAATCATTTAATGGCATTGTTTAAGCACTATGCCAATTGCAGCTGGCCCTTGTTCATTTTAAATAATTTGGACCAGAATGGTTGAGGCTGAGTCTAAGGGAAAATACACTAATCCAAAATTCAGGGTGGCTCCTGAATGAAGGTGACAGGCAGAGAGCCATAAAAACTACTTAACAAAAGGCCAAATCTTACCACTGAGCACATAAGTAAGGGCGTCTATGAGCACCATGCTTAGGACAGCACCAGCTGCAATTGTACCGTCATAATCAGGGGAGCTTTTTACCATCATAGTACTTTGATGGATGAGTCGTACAGTAGCCCGAAGAAAGTGGTACAAAATGGCAGGGGGTGGGGGAGAATAAGTGTAACTTAATCCCCCACACTGATTTATTACCCTTTTGGACCAGGAAATATTTGCGGGACGTCTTGTGCGACTGCAGTCAGCTGCCACTGAAGTTAAACTTGAACTGTGCTGCTAATGAAACAACGAGGAGAAGAAGCAGACTGAGGCTTAGCGAGAAAGAGAACAAATGCACAACTGGATTTAATTAGAGATCATAAGAAGATGTGGGTATAAAAGAAAAAAAGGCCCAGTTGAAGATGGTTGCAGTAAATCACTAGGTTTCAAGCTAACATTGTTTGCAGGCTTTGCAGTGATGCGTAAATGTTAAAACACCGAAGTCATTTAATCTTTCTGGATCTCCTGAGAATAAACCAAAGTTATTACTTTACCGTTATATTACGTCACTAATATACAGAACCCTATTTTGAAAAATATGTAATGTGTCAACCTAACACATCGTGCATTGCAGAACATTTTTTCTTGTTTCTCTAAGCAATTCTTTTAATCAAAAAGGCCATTCTTAGCATAGGTGCAAAATATGGATGATATTATGCAGTTAAATTCATAATGATCTAAATGGGTGTGTGAAAAATGTGTCAACTTCATTCTGTTTAGTAATGTTGGAGCCCCTGAGCTTCCATCATGTACAACCAAGAATTTTCTTGTAACAGATCAATTTAAATCTCAGATATAAATTGTTGCTGTTAGTGGCCATGACTCAATAACTAGTTTGAGTAAATTTTGTTGATTGCATAGGGCCGATGCAGAAAGTCAACTACATTTTGGGGAATTCAGCCGATTGTCTGAAGGTTTGTGAAAAGAACCAGCTTTGGATTGCACATTTAAGTCTGGAAAGGGCTGTTTGTTTCAGACGTTGTTTCTGGGTCTGGCCCGGATTTTCAGACTCACGTGACTCATGAAGTCAGACATCTCCTTTGTAGCAATTTGCCTCCACATCTGCAACCATTTGGGCTATGTTTCAGGCCGGAGATGGAAGGCCTCTTCTGGCCGTGAATCAGGATGCCTGATTGATTATGTCATTTCGTCTGCGTTACCTGCATGACCTACAGCTGTGACACGGCCATCTTTGTCACAGTTTTATGAGCGGGTTTGATTAATGGATGCCACCTTTCCGGCCCCCATGCAAGCACATGCAACCACCGTCCTGTCACAAGAAGCCCTCCATCCTATCACCTGCTCACATATTGAGCACACCTATCAGTCTAACCTGAGAAGTCTAAAACAAGGTAAATAAAGATAAACACAAGCTGACCTTATGAGCGGACAACCTTGGCTGTCTTCTGAGTATCTCATGTGGACTGGAATTTATACAGTCCTACAATGCAGACATTCAGGAACTTAATTGCAGTGATTTGGAGGGGGGAGTAAAACAAAATGGAGATTTTTAAGGAAAGTCACCTTCTCAGCCATGTCATAGTGATTGGGCCAGTGGTGATTAATTAGTTACGTAGGATACTTTAATTAGGCCTGCGAGTGTAGAACAGGACGAGGGCTGGGCAGACGTCGAAGCCACCCCTCACTTCCCCCCTCTGGGGAAGGTGGCAGAGTGACATGGCTGGAGTACAGTCCAGCCTACACCACATCAAGGTGTTGCCCAGGGCGATGGGAGGTGATGCCGCTCGGGTCCTTGCCAGCATGTTTTGCTTCTACAGCACAAGTCTGTAACGGGTCGTCAAGAAAGCAGCGAGTTCAAAAATCAAGTGTTTTACACGAGGGCAGCCGTGTTAGGCACGGGTAAACTTCATATTCTACGGCCAGTGACCCTGCTGAATGTTACTACATCACTGTCTGTTTTAGTGGAGCAGCAAGCAGGAGTTCACTGAAAAGTGGAGAGAAAAATGATGCAGGAATAAAGTAGTCAAAACTCAGAGACTGAAGGAGATATAACACATACTTCTATTCCACTTTGAAGCCAATTATCTGTTTGTGATAGGTCAAACCTGTGGGCTGTGAGATATTTACACACACACACACACACACACACACACACACACACACACATTTTTGTCTTGTAAAATGACATTAAATATGACACTGTTTTTATAACAGTGCAAAGAAATGAATGACCAGCTGACATAAACATCTTAAGTTTTCTGCTTACTCTGGCTCTTTAAAAGTCTATTACTTAAATGCAAAACCTCTTTTGTGGTGGGCCTTAGTGTAGATACTATAGCTTGTACCATGAGATGCTTTAGTGTTTACTTTCTCCTTATGTACCATGACATTTGCAAGATAATCCTTGTGATTTAAAACACAGTGGCAATCAATTTCCCCCATTTGTGTTACCAGAAGCTGGAAGAATTACACCCATAATGTTGGGCTTATTCTGAACAGCAGGTGGCACTGTGGTTAAGGAACTAAACTTGTGGTTCAGCAACACTGCAGTTTAGCGTTCAGATTTCTGTTTGCCGTTCCAGATGTAAAGGGAAAACTTTAAGACGTTACCACCAAAAAGCTATGCACAAAAGTCAACTGTGCGACATCACCAACTAGGCCAGTGTTAAATGCAATATAAACTTCATGGATTTAAGCCATTATGTAGAATAATTCAATATTTTTGTTTCTGCAGTTCAGAAATGAGTAAAAAAAAAAAAATTTACTACAAAAGACAAAATAAACATGTACAAACTCTACAACAAAAAATCTGATAACTATATACATGCGGGGTGCTTTAATGAAGACAAACCTGACAGTCGGTTTGCCACAGACTGTCTCTTGTCAGTTAAACCTTAGGTTTTAAAATAACAGGTAGCCCTAAAATATGAGACCATGTGCTGTCCCTTGTGCTTACAAATATATTAACAAGTATTTAACTTGCCGAAAATCCTGTCATCTCGCACAAGGCATTCTGGGCCCTGACAATTACCAGCTGGATGTGACCCCTCCAACATGGCTCTGCACTGCCTGTTCTCACCACTCGTCTGTGATGCTGCGTCAAACCTCAGTTGTGGCCCCTTTTAATGTCTCAGTTAGTCCCCTGGGTCTTCTCACTTTCTTCAAGCGTACCCTCCCCCTGTGGCTATCTGACAGCTGACAGATCCCAGTTTGGCCAATTATCCCGCACTTAGGACAAACTGGGTGGAATCAGGGCCTTCAAGCTTTGTGCATTGGTTTCAACCTTCAGTAACACATTGCCTTCTCAACTCAACCCTTTAAAAAATAAAGCTAGTAAAGAAAAAAAAAGGGGGGGGGGCATTCTGATCAATTTGATGAAAAACGAACTATACTGTCTGCAAGAAACTTCATTTTGATTGGTTAGTTGCATCCATTACATCTAGTATGAATCTGACATACAAATTTAGTACATTAACATGACCTCCATGTTAAACAATAAAAGAACTTTAATTTTTCTTGCAGTTTGAGAGTTATCAGCTTTCTCTAATCTTTCTCCAGTGTGTACTTTGGCTTCTGGTGCTGATTTTAGGTGACCTCAGAGCTTGCTGTCAGTCACAGGGTTGAGCTCCACCACCACCTTCCCCAAATTTTTCCCTCCGTACATGTGCTCGATGGCACGAAACACAGACTCCAGGCCCACGAAAGGTCCCCCAGGGGCGTTCTCCCCACGGTCGACCTCACAGACAAGCTTTCCATCAACATACATCTGCAGCATGCTTGCCAGTGCATCCTTGTAGTCAGACAGGAAATGCGGCATGAAGAACCCACGCAAGCTAGCTGACTTTTTCAGCAGCTTGGCCGGAAGTGCGCCAGCCCTCACAGGTGCAAGCCCCAGGTCCGACTGGTAGCCGGAGATGAAGCCAATCACAATCAGCCTTCCCTTGGTGGCTAGGTTGTTGACAGCCAGGTCAAAGATATCACCCCCGACAGACTCATAGACCACATCGATGCCTGCAGGGTACTCCTTATGCAGGACTCCTGAGAGGTCTTCTGCCCGGTAGTTGATGGGTCGGTTGCAGCCGATGGTTTTCAGGAAGCCAGCCTTCTCGTCTGTGGAGCAGGTGCCCACCACATGGCAGCCGGCAGCTTTGGCGAACTGCACGGCAAATTGGCCGGTGCCCCCAGCCGCCGCTGTCACCAGCACGGTCTGTCCTTCAGCCAAGTCGCCAAGCCTCTTCAGGGCGATGTAGGCGGTTGCTCCGCTGAGCAGCAATGTGAGGAACTCCGGCTTCACTGATGGAACGCGCAAGCTCCTCTTGGCTGGGACCACTGTGTACTCTGCAAACGCACCTTCGCCAAAGTAAGCCACGGCATCACCCACGGTGAAATGGGCACTAGCACTCAGGCCCAGCCCAACCACCTGGCCAATGCCCTCAAACCCCACATCAAATGGTGGCCTCACCGAGGGATCATAGCGACCAGCCGAATAGTTGATGTCAGAAGCATTGATGCCAATAAATCTATGAGAATAAGAAGGAAACAGGTTAAACATAAAAAACCCTGCATATCCAAACAAAGAGGGAATGAGAAATTGTATAACAAAAATAAATAACCGGTTTTGACAACCTAATAACCTGCACACTAAACCTGTAAACTGGGTGCTGTTGCTACTACTCCTACAACACACACACACATTCAATTTTATATAGGGGCTCATTTAGGCACATTGCATCACAGTCCATGAATGTTTACATTATGTAACTGAACAAAAGACATGAAATTATATTAAACTTCACTTATGTTAAGAAAAATCACTGGTAAAATCTCATGAATTACAATTAATTTACCTTTTAATTCACTGTTATTCCATTATTTTTAAGTGAGCATGGAATACTGTATATGCAATTCAAAAGGTTTCATTCCTGAAATGAAGGCTGGATTTAAACCTTCCGCTATCATCCGCAACATCAGGAGTTAGACAGGAGCCCAATTTGGTGACATTTCCTCTGCGCTCAGAAAATCACATATGAAAGTCAAAAAAAAAAAAAAATGTTGCATCAAAACAAAATGCAGCACTTGCTATAACGATTCACTGCCTACTGAGACACTTGTGTGGGAAAAAATAAATAAATAACCCTCTTTTTAATCTTGTATGTTTCTCTCCCTAGATGATTTTTTGAAAGATGTTTAATCCCTGTTATTATCTTTGAAAAAAGGTAGAAAAATATGTGAAACAAATATATATAAATAAACTGTTTTCTGTCTTCCCCGGGCTATGCTGCAACTTGTCTTTGCGTCTGACGTGCAAAAGAGCATAAATGCAGAAATATGACAACCCGTTTTCATTGTAATTAAAATATTCCAATTAAGTCTGAAAACTTCATCATTTCACGCTTGCTGAACGGCTCTTTGCACGCATTACGTTTTAGAATGTTCACGTGATCGTGAGGAGATTCACAATGCTATGGCGCTAGGATGCACAGTAAACGCAACATCTGGAAATGGATTTAAGACAAAATAAAGTCAGGAGACAAACAGTATGATGATCAGTTTTAACTTGCAGAACTGTCTTTGAATTAATCTGCACCGGCTCTGACTGTAGCAGCAATCAATTTTCAGAAAGCTTACTTGAGAGGACTCAAGATTAAGGTGTATACCAGCGATTGTAACATTAAGGGGTCTGAACATTATAAGAGTTCAAGTTTCAGGACAGGAACTGCTGTTTTACCTTTGACTAAAAAAAAAAAAAAAAAAATTTAAGTACATAAGGTAAAATGCAAGTTCATGGTCTGACTACATAAATGGATAAAACTGAAGTTATAAATGATGTAAATGGTTTTCACAATAAAAATCAGTTTTTATATGAATAAACAGTATTCACGTGCTTTATTCAGGCATGTGAAAACACGAATATACTACAATAAATGTGTAAACTTGAGCACTACACAGTGCTACTGTCTCCCGTGTGTTCCGCAGAAGCGTACGGCACTAATTAAGCAGACAGCGCTTCCGCTTCCACAGCCAACGTGTTTTTTTCTCTCTTCTTTCCTGCAAGTAAAAAAAAAAAAAGTTCTCAAATATGTCAAGATATTTTCTCAGTCTTGAGATCCCAAGCGTTTTTGCAGTAAGCGTAGTGAAATATTGAGAGCATTTTTGCCATTATGAAATGTGCGTGTTAAACTTGAGGAACTACATAGGATTTATTGTCAGAACCTTTAGGATTCTGACAATATTTCCATAAAATAAACTGATACTATGATTAGTACGCATTTACTACTACTACAACTGCTATTGCTGCTGCTGCCATTACTATTACCACCACTAATAATAAAGGTTTTTGTGTATGTTGAAGTACCTGTAAATATGTAACCTGAAAATACTTTAAAGTGTAATTGTTAAAATGTCTGCTCTTTTTTTTTTTTTTTTTTTTTTTTTAGGACAAATATTAGCCATTTGTTATTGGGGTTTTAGCCCGTATTTGCAAAAACCCCCTGTGAGATCCACACTCAATAGCTATGGTAGGCCATGGCCAGAGGAAACACAGAAAGTGGTTGGTATGAAACGTGTGTCTGCTGCCTAACTGTACAAGAGTCCTCATGAGACAACTGATGTCATCGCTGCTCCAACGTTTCACAGTTACCCCTTTCCCACAACCCGCCCAATCGGTGCACCACCAGGTGTGCCAGTACTGCAATTCTGCCACATGAAGCATGGCAGCAACCTAATGGACTTAACCTTCTATTCCGAGCATCTAAAAGCAAGCCTCATTGAACGGTTCCTAGAACCAAGTGAAAAAGGGTGCAACAGCAGGCATTTCCACATTCAACTTCCAGAGGGAACAGCTTGATGTTTCCATGCACCCAGTTTCAACCTCATACAAAAAGACAATAAGTATATAGATTTATTATTATTATTACTACTACTACAGATGCCTTGCATGTCACCCTTGTTGAAATACTTTCCGACCTGATTTTCATTTTAAGATTCAGAATACAATGAGAACCTACGTTTATAAAATTTTGTTTCCTTGTGCTTTAAACGTTTCATACAATTTTCTTCATAAAGCCAAACGGTGAACAGACAGAATGTTTAAAAAAAACTTCATACACGCCATGCGACTAAATGTCTTTCTGTTTTATACTTACACATTTGTGAAGAGATAGAAAAATGTTACGGTCAGTTTGTGTAAAATGCACGGTACTGATCAGCGCACTTCGTGGTGTTGGGGAACTGCAGACACCTAGAATTAAAAGCGGCAGAAACGTGTACATACGTGTTGTGTGAGGCCTACGGTCAACGGGAGCTGCAAACGTAAATTAAATACGAACGAAAATATTACTCTATTTATAATGATTTTACATAATTAAATTAATAAAGAGTACTATTAAAGTGTAATAATTATCTCGGTATATTGACCACAGCACCATCATACAAGTTATACTTATGATAGTCTATAGAAAGAAATTTTTTAAACCTTGTTTCACGGCTAGTCGCTAAGGTTTATTTGGGCATGGTCGCTATTTATCTGGTGTTCCTTCTAACAGACGAGAAACGTTATACAGTGATTCTTAAATAACGTACACCCAACGTTTCTTTGAGGAGCCAGATTTACACGTAAACTGATATTTTCTATTCAACCTTCTCCCGTCGACGCCGTGACTTTACATTGTTTGGAAGAATCACTTTGACCTCTTTTCTCACAATCACCTGCCGAATAAACGTCGAGCGAATGCTGCGAACTGCCCTGATCCAGCATCAAAGCAACTTCAAAGAAAAGTCGATAACTTGAATAAGAAAAAAATTTTTACACAATGCGTAACACTTATTATTATTATTATTATTATTATTATTATTATAAGCATTTGTTTATAAAATACTCGGTATTTCATAGTCTAGCAAATTAACATGTACTGTATTCCTTAAGGGAAAAAATGGGGCAGTTACTTTTCAGACAGTATGAAAGGCGTAAAAATGGTACAACTTTTTAACCAGTTATTAATTGTTTGAAATTATTTTATATCAAATCAAGAAAACTAACTGATCAGAGAACAACTACATAAAAACATTTTGTCTGTATGAAGTATTAACTACTAAGGTGAAAAAAGAAAAGCATATCGGACATAATCTTATCTACTGCCTCTTCGTTCACGGTACAACATGGCAAAACACCATGAATAACTTTCGGCTGTACACGAGCTAGGTTTTATCGGTGAAAATGTCATTTATTCCTTAAAAGACCGTGTAAACCCTTTGTAATTTTACGTCACATATCACCTGTAAAATGCAGTAACAGATACTTTCGATCGATTACTGAACGTGACATCGTGATTGCTGATAATTCGTGTTCGGTAGAAGCACGAACAGAAAACAACAGCAAAACAATCGAGATAAAAAATAAAAACCGCGGAAATCCCGGCCGTTAACTTCACAAGCGTATTCATAAACCAGTGGACCTGGCATCACCTTTAACATTAGAACATGTTCTTAGTAAGTCAGTAACAAAATAATACTAAAAGTCTTGTTCTTCTTGTACGGCTATTTCAAATTCTGTTTATAAAAATTCGTTCAGATACACACAGTATCAGAAGAAACAAATAAATCTGTCATTTTACAAGAAAATATCTTACAAAACTAGTGAATATTCGGTAGACATTTCATATACATAAGAGTTATAATTTTTGCAGATGTGTGCAAGTGCTGTATATTTTATTACATTATGCATTATGATCTATCGCAAATGTACGGGCGCAGATGCGAGAAACTTTGACAATAATTAATTTCCTCATTTTCAGGTTCTTTGGATTACTTCAAACAACGGTAAATGAAATTGGCAGTACTTTTGCTGGCAATTACGTTAGAACAACAATCAATCAATCAGTCAGTAATCAGGCCATCAAACAAATTTCAATTGCAGGGCAACCATTACGTCTGTATTAACCACATACATTTACCTGATACTGCAAAAATACTGATGTATGTGTAATAATTCAGTGACATACCATTAAACTCCACTTGTGGAAACAAAAATCTCTGCTACCTCAACTGTTACAACTTTCAGTCAAAAAAGTCTACGATACTTTCATGAATGAAAGTTAATATACCCATGCTGTATTAAGTATACTGGCAAGTCGCATACTAATTTAGTTGCCTTCTCTGATCCTCGCTCTTTTCTGTGTGTGCCAGTCTCCGCGGCTTTCTGATTGCAGGTTAGTGACGTAACGAATACACACAGATCAAGATGCGGAGATGGATTGATAGACAGATGTTGGGGCGGAACTACGACATATTTCAACGTTTTTTCCGTGCAAAACCCATTCTCCATAAATGATCGGTTTGAAAACAGCTGCTACTCTCTGCTGAACGTTGCTTCGCTGAAAAGGTAAGGCGCTACTTCAGATAATACACACATGCCTGTTTATACCATAAAATATTCTATATCACGTCGCAATTTAATCGGATAAAATATTAAGACAAAATATTGTTTGCTTACAGTTGTTCACTTTCGCGTACAGCAGAACAGCAACACACACGCATTCACATCCAGTCCGTAATATACTGTCGTAACTCACCGATTTCTGATCAGTAAGTCTCGGTCGCCAGGCGTCGGGACAGGAACACTATGTAAACTAACGGCGTCGCTGAATTTTTGGCTAAGCTTTATTACAACCATTTTTTTCATGGAACTGGGTATTGATGAACCTTTAAAATCCATGAAGTGGGTGGAATAGGACAAGTCTATTATGGCACGACGTGGAATTTTAAATACGTGCGACCCACAAAGTGAGTATCTCACTTTGTGCCTCCAGCCGAACGCCAAAGACACTCTTCTTGCGTTACTGAATACAAGTGAAGTGGACATTACCCTAAGGGGAAAGCGAGCAAAGTTCACGGACACCCGTTACGCACTGCTTGCACTCAGCAAGACAGCCAGCATATCAGACCTAAAGCACAGCTTTAACCTGCGACACTTGCTCTTAAACGTTGCGACTGCCTTACGTTGCTCGGTCCAAGCGAATGCTATTGTTTAAAGTGTCTATGTTTGCAACTGATAAATAAGAAACGGAACAGCCGAGGCTGCTCTGGACTTGGCGATCCTTGTCCCTCCTCTTCCCGTACAAAGCGTTCACTTCCTACTAAGGTGAAACGAATCAATCTGCAGTTTTCAAACATCCTTTAAAGGGGTTCGAATTGGGATGAGCAGCTGCCGCAGTCACTACTGTACACTGTTTTACTGATAACGCTCCGAGTTATAAATGTGAAACAATTTCCGCCTGATTACTGATTTCCGAGAATATATCTGTCGATTTAAACATATACGTTATTGGTGGTATATGACCTCTTAAAGTTTTATTATTTAAAATGTAACGCAAAATTATGTGCGTAGATGATGTACTTTCGGATGATATGAGCGTGTTTTAGCACAACACAGGCCCCATATAATGACAACACTCAATAGCAACAATGTTTCGAATAAAACGGACAGGCTTCATAACATTATTTAAACTTGTCGTCTGATATAAGACCGCAAGCAATATCAAAACATAAAATCAACATGGTCAGCCGTCACAATAGAGGGAATACAATAAAACGAAATGTATTACTGTTCTTCGTTGCTTTTTATTAAAATGTATAACACCAGAAATACTTACATTGAATAACAATAAAATTTAGTAATGGTTAAGGTGAATAATTCCTAGTTGCGTTACTCTGACGTTTTCAAGAGGCATCTCGACAACGGAGATCCAAGCCTTCCTTTGTCAAGTCGTTCAATTCGGCAAGGAGGGGGGGGGACAAGACAATTAAAAAGATTGACAGGTAGGTTTTACTGTCACGGTGACGCTTGTAGGGAGGGGAGGAGTAAAAGTGAAGCAGGAAAAGCAACTCGATGTGTCTGTCTATCAGTTGAGGCTGTCTGGAGCGCTCCTGGATCTAGATGTGCGTGTTGGCTGGATTTTTCTCCAAGCAGTCAGTGGACTTTTAGAGGCGACAGATTAGTTCATGTCGGGTTTGTGCGCGGGAGTGGGGAGATCTGCGTTTTGTTTGTTTCTCACAGTTGAAGGCGCTGCATCGCAACAAGCACCGGTGTGCACTGATGGCAAAAGAGAAATTTGTATTTTTCTGTCTATTAAATGCGGCTAAGTACAAACTGAACCACCCACTCGAGTAAAAGAAGACAAAGTATTCACTGACGCCAAGGCTTCTTGATCTGGCTGAGGTGGCGTAGTGACTGACATTAACCATCTAATGCCTGTCTCTCTTTTTTCCTCATTTCCTTTCGGTTACAGTGCTGGAAGCGAGGAGCGCTGACACGAGGGATACAATAAAAGACGGTTCTCTAGTGCTGGAAGGGTTTTCTTTTTCGGTACATATTTTTCCATGAAAAAAAAATATTTAAACAAGTCGCGTGAAAGGCATATCATTGTCATCGCGATCTTTACTGATGGAAGCGGAGAGATTGACCGAAACTCCGCTTCAATGACTGCGTTGGAAGATGGTTCTTGATCGACACGCTATGAGTTTGGGAAAATCCCGCAACGTAGCTATTGAAGGACTTCTTTTTCTTTATTTGTCACTTTAACGTTTTACCTTTTTAGGTATATTTCCTCAAAGGGATACACTAAGCTTTGTCGCTGTGCTAGCGACTTCAGCTGACTTCTGGACTTTATTCTGTACGAAAAGGAGTCCAGTATTTCAGGGGATAAAATAAGGAACAGTTAGATATAGCATCGTTTTAAATAGTTTTTTTTTTTTCTTCTGGTTGATCGAAAATTATTTTGGTTCCTGCATGAAAAGACCAGTGGAAAGTGACGAAAAGCAGTATGCCGAGGCGGAAGCAACAAGAACCGAGGCGATCTGCAGGTAAGCGAAATGTATTTGGGCTAGTCCTTTACACGGAGCCTGTGACCATCCAAAGAGCCGTGCGACACATTTTAACGCAATGATTTCCCAAACGTAATGTGGGAACATGAGTCGGAGTGTAAGAATTATCCACGTTGGCTTTTTAGGGAAACTATGACCTTGCATTCTTTATGAAACTGCAGTTAAAACACTTTTTTTTTATAGATTGATTTTTTTTTTTGCGCCCCCCCCCCGAACCGAAAAGCATGCGTACAGCAATTTACTTCATCTGTTGTTAACAAAGATTTTTATCAGAATTTCTGTTTATGTTTGGCAAATTCTAGGTGTTATCGCTAGGTGTTATGTAATTAGTGTCCGTTTCACCAGTCGCAAATCGCTACATAAGGGAAATCGTTGACATTAAGGTTAATAAAATAAGAAATGGACCATACATGGCCAATTTAATTGGAAATGAAATAAAAGCGATGCTAAACCTACGGGAATCTGAACATTTTCTTTTCTGTTTTATTAGAGGATTGCCATCCTTAATTTGATATGTGATTGATCGTCTGTCATGTAGTTGTCTTTGATCTGCTCATCCCTGATAAACATCAATAAATCACTCACCATGGAAACACG
Organism: Chitala chitala; assembly: GCA_025773905.1. Taxonomy (NCBI): domain Eukaryota; kingdom Metazoa; phylum Chordata; class Actinopteri; order Osteoglossiformes; family Notopteridae; genus Chitala; species Chitala chitala. Next base: position 4,502,115 of record JABJVR010000106.1, on the reverse strand, counting down.
CATGCTCTTGACAGCTTTAGCCACTCAAAGGACAACTTTTTTCCCCCTTCCATCGACAAAAGGAGGGAGGGGAAAAGTTTTTAAAGAAACGGTATCGTTATCTTTATTCAAAAATGGGGGTGGGAAAAATATTGGGACTCGGTGTTTAGCAAAGGCTAAGATTGGTTGACTGAATTTCAGATGTTAGTTTTGTGTGAAGGTCCAAACAGAAACTTATTAAATAGAACACACCGATTTGTTCTGTTGTCTCAAAGTCAGAACGCATATTACACTCTTCGTACGTTTAATTACAAAAGATTGAATAAACTGACTTCTTTCTCTTCAAGTGAAGCTTTTGTCTTTTTCAGCAGTCAAATACTTGTTTTATACAAACAAGTTTGAGTTATAGTGATTCGGACTTTTACTTAAAAAAAAAAAAAAAAAACTCTAACAAATGTAAATGACTGACGGGGATTTCTACCTCTGTTCTAATGAGGGGCTGCCTTTGAAGTTGGGCATTAACAACGGGAGTGAACAAACGACAGTTGCAGAATTTTAAACAGATTTTGAAATATGAGGTGCAAAGCAGACCAAACAGGAGGCCAGAAGACGCTTTGAACTCTGCGGGTTTATAGTTTCAAACATTCAGTAGTGACGGTTAATGTGCACTGTGTGCTGAAAGAATAAGAATTCAAATACGTTCACTACGTATTTAATTTCTTTCATTATTCCTGAAAATAATAATGATAATAAAAGCATTTGGATGGAATTGAGGGTCTTTAATAGATATCAGTTGTTGAGAGTTGTAATAGTCTTTTTTTTATGTTCTTGTAGTCTGTGGAAT
>JABJVR010000106.1:4476123-4487171 GCA_025773905.1 Chitala chitala | reverse complement strand
GTGTGTGACTGTGTGTGTGTGTGTGTGTGTGTGTGTGTGTGTGTGTGTGTGTGTGTGTGTGTGTGTGTGTGTGTGTGGAGAGACTGTTTGTACAAAAGCACCCCCACATGAATGTGCAGATGGATTGTGGGCTGATGAGAGGAGTGTGCTGCCAATGGGGAAAGGTAATTTATGGGGTGAGTCTGGTCATAAGTGAGGGGGTGCAGGTGATGAGTAGGGAAGATGAAGCATTGAAGGGGTGTGTGTGTGAGGGAGAGCTGTGTGTGGGAGAGGGGGTGAACAGTGAGCAATAGCACAAGAATTAGTTTTAATTTATTTTTAGTACACATTCAGGAAAAAAGTATTCTCTTCTGAAGTAATAAATCTAGAGTGGGGGGGGGGAGGGTTGAGTCACAGAGTCCTGCTAATGGATGTGTAACCATTTCTAAGTTTTAACATTTAAGATGTTTAAAGAAATGCACTAAAGAAGTGAGGCTCACAAAATTAAAGATCCTGTTATTATACACAACTGATTTTGTGTGCGCCTTTCTGAGAGGGGGGGAGGTCCATAAATAGCCCTCATTGTACACGTTGTTGTCGCAGCATTAATTAAGAGTTTTGGTATTGACACTGAAGGTATAAAGACAGGTGTGATTCATTTTCTGTCACCATTTTAATTTGAATAATGTTTTAACTGGATTTACGTTTTGTCTTCATGTCGGTATTGCAAGTCTGCTCTTTAAGTTGTATTTGCTGTTGTTCTGTTCTAAACAGAAAGTGGACAGTTGAAGTAGGTCTGACTTCATGCACTGATTCGTACACGGTGTGTGAAGTAAAGTTTGCTTTGTAAAATACAAAGCAGTGGGGGCTAAAAAAAAATAAATAAAAATTAGCCAGACTTTGATTTATGATTCATGGAGAGAAGTGTTACATATCCAGATATGAAATGTAGCTGTGTGTATTCATTCGCCCATATTTGTTTGTTTTAATTAAAGCAGACAATGAGATTTACTGTTTAATTACATGGGGCTTGTTTAACACACCAGTGTGCTCTTTGGAAATGTGTCGGCCTGCCGTTTTGGGGGCCCATGGAGGCACAGCCATCGTGCCACGTGTGGACCTCGCTGTGTGACGGGTCCTCTGGCCCAGCAGCATCGCCAGGGAGACGCGTTTGGCCCACACTTCAACGCTCCACTTTCCTTTCATCTTCTCGCTCGGTGGTGAACTGGAACGCTGGCTCTGGGACAAAAATGGAGGCTCTCAGCTTTCAGCCTAAGGACTGTCTAAAACTGCTCCCCCCGTTCCCCACTTTGTGAACAGGTCCCAAGAGGACCTGCTGTTGTACCCTTGAGCTTAACCTGAATTGCTTCAGTAAAATGTCTAGGTGTATAAATGGGTTAAACCATAAGAGACTTTGGATAAAACTGTCAAATATTCAGCACTACAACTGCTGCTACCATTACTACTGAGAATGCATAATACATGATGCATAAATAATAAAAATAGTCTTACTGTCCAGTTCAGAGTGGTGGTTGCTCTACTGGACATAATTGGCAAGCTGACATGTGAGTTTACTACCCAAGTGGTTTCATATGTACATGTCTCACAGTGGTGGGTACAGGGGATAAAAGGGGGTTTTAGGATTAAAAAGGGTGAGAGTATTCAAGCTACTTGTGCCACAGAAACGTCGTTCTGTTGTTGTCACAAAAGTGTGGAACAATGGCAAATACACCAAAGGCGAGAACGCTTTGAGTTTGTGGGTGGCATGGTGCATGCCACAGCTTGGCCAGTTTCTTGGGGGAAGGAGGGGCTCTTGCTCACGTTTATATCCATGGCTACGTCCCAAGCTGGAGAACAGCAGAGCAAGCTGCAGGGGTGGTGGTGTAGGGGTTAGTGAGCGAGCCGTGTGTGTGTGTGTGTGTGTGTGTGTGTGTGTGTGAGTGCGTGCGCGTGCGCGCATGTGTGTGCGTGTGCATGATTTGGCCTGGCACATGACTATGTTCTCCCATCTGATCCATGAGGCATATAAAAATAGGCTGTCCCTATAAATAAAAGAGGACCACCTTGTCCCCTTATTCCCCCCCCTCCCCCCGCTCTCTCTCTCTCTCTCTCTCTCTCTCTCTCTCTCTTCTTTGTCTTCTAAAAATGGCATGTGTGGTTCTTACCATGCATGTTTTTTCCAATAAAAAAAACCCCACAAGCTATTGAAAGGAATCTCTGAATCTTTTGGAAGACAGGCTGGTTTTCATTGAACTGCTACAGAAACGAACACCACTACTTCCCTGCATCATCTGATGTAGTCAGGTGCTGAATACATAGTCAGCATGACCAGTGAAAGTAGGTACCCCATGAACCAGGAGGTGGCGCAGTGGTAAAAGAGTTACAGGCTTAGAGAGGGCTGACCTGTTCATCTGCCCTAGTGGGATTTTTTTTTTTTTTGTCAGTATTTAAATTCAATATTTTAATAACAACAACTTAACTTTTTGAGTGGGTTTTACTGATCTGATAAGCACAGAGACCAGATCAACAAGAGAATGGTATGATAACTGTTGTAAAGAAACAGGAAGTCAAATACGAAGAAATGTTAATTTGTTCATTTATAGCAGCTGTCAACTTCTTACTTGTGTTGGTGTTCTGTTCATGTTTGCCTGCACTGTTTTATATTTGTGACTTTTTTGTCACCATATTTCTTTGCTCAGGTCTTTACAGAAGAGAAGTGTGTGTTTTTTCCACCAAACACATATTATTTCTCAAGATCTGATTCATCTACACCATACTAAAATAAGTGTTTGTAGATGTTCATACCAGTACATTGTGATGGCTGTGCTAGCCTTTGGAGTTCATTGTAGTGTAACGTTTACTCAAGACGGGCACCAACATTTGTGTGCGATATTGCTTGTCTTACAAAGTAGGTATTGACGGGTGTCTCATCGATGAAAATGATGGCATCTGTTATCATTGCTGTGTTACACTTACAAATCAAGCCATTCATCTTGGTTTTCTATCATTTGCATTTATTTTTTTTAAAGGTGCCGAATGTTTCCTTGTGGAATTGCACACAACATAATTGCATGACAACAGTGGCATGAAATTGGGCAGCAGATAGATCTCATTTTGGGTTGTCGCTAACCATTTGAAAGACCTGTTCTTGTGGCTGCCTAGCTGACGGTCTGTCTCAGTGCACAGGTGGTTAGTGATATGCAAATCTGAGTGTTTTAATCTTCTGTTCTCACGGAACACAAGCGGTCCAAGAATGCAGATGATACTTTATGCCCTCACAATATGATGAATCTTGCACTTGTCTCCCTAGCCTACTGTAAAAAGCCTTTACTTACTTAATTCCCAGAACTTAAGCTGGATGCTGTTTGACGTTTGGCATGGGATTCTCCTGCGCAGGGTTGGTCAGGGCGCCTTGTTGGCTGAGGTTGCCTTCTAGTTTCCGGGCTGTCCCTGGCACAGAACAGCTTGTGGACCACAGGGATTGTTCAGAGTGGCTCGTGGAAGCCACAGAGTAACAAGCTGGAACCGTGAACCCGTTGTAATCGGGCCTGCAGGGTTTCTGCCATATGGTCAGGTTTTTTTTTTTTTTCCTTCTTCATTTGGTCAGTGGGGGGAGTTAGGCCGGATATTAATTTAGGGAAGACTTGCACCCCTCCCGCCCCCTCCAGATATATGCGCATGTGTACTGCTTTTCATTTGAAATGTTTGAGTACAGGATAATTTTGCAGTCAAATAGCTCAGATTACCATCTTGTTTAAATCGGTGTTTAAATGATGTTATATGGTTGTGGGTGACCAGCATTTGTGTCAGCCCTAATAGATTACATGGCCGGTCTCACTGCACTTCGCAGCACTGCGTCGCTGCTCCTAGATGCAGCCTTCCCAATACGCTGCTTCAAGCTGCCTGCTGGCATGTTACTGCTAGTCTCTCCAAAAAGGCCTGCACCTACGTTTTTGTGGCGGCACATTACCATAATTGGCTACGTCTCCACTTGATGGGTGGAAGAAACAATAATGTCCTTTTTATTTACGTCTCTGAACCGGGGGTGGAGGGCTGCCGCTCTGGTTCCTGTCGAGCCCAGTGGGTCGAGCGACGTCTTCTGATCAGCCCTGTCCAAAGGCATCGGTGCTGAGTGGCACGTAATGGAGACCAAACGACAGACCAAATCTCGGAGAGAAATAAGTCTGTCGGCCCCCCATTACAGCAAGCGCTAAAAACTCGCACTGCCTGTCGTCTCGGAAACCGCTGTGACCACCTAAATTGGATGAATGAAAGCGACCCAGATTGGACATTAGAGCCCCAAATCGTTGCTGTGATCACAGTCGTCTAAAATCAAAAGGCATAAACAGAACGGAAAGAGCACGGCTGTCGAGAAACGGCCGCTGAGCTATACGTATTTGGATGCCATTGTCTCATCTACTTCAGGTTCATTAATATAATAAACAGTGTCAATTAAAAAAATAATAAAGTTTGGTGTGGGGTGGGGCTAGGGGCAGGGCCAGGAGTAAGGAGGGAGGAACTTAAGAATTCCACTCCAAGCCCACACGGCTCAGAAACTGCATGCTTGGAACAGCAAACCGTAAAAGTGGCATTTGTAATTTAATGGTTGCTCAAGTAACTCCTACGTTTGTCCGTCTGTCAGATTGTATTCCAGGCTGTCTCAGGAAAGACAATGAACAGACGTGTGTAGATGCTGTTAGGATGCAAATTTCAGAACCTGCAGCTTTTCACGTATCATGGGCAGAGCTGCTGCACTGAACGTCTGCTGCTCTGCTTGCTGTGATTGGGCCCGGTTAAGCCACTATCTGCTGGTAATTACAGCTACCTGGTTCTGTTTGCTTTGCTAAGAAGTTGATATTGTTTTCCTGCATTTTCTTTCATTTTGTTTAATTTTCTGCACTTTGGTTTGGGAGGGGAAAAAAAAATTTATTTATTCTATATATAGTGTTTAAGTCGCATACAAGCGCTTGTAGAACCTAAAAACATGATATCACAAAGTACAAGAGATAAATATGACCAGAATGCAAAAGGAAACGTATTACTTTTATGTGTTGCAAAAGCATACCTCAAAAAAATGTATTGTTACGAATTAGTGAAAGTTGAAATGGTACATTATGTATGTGTCTATTGTAATGCGTGCGCACGCACACACACGCACGCACACACACACACACACACACAAAACCTGCAAATGCACTGAGTAGCATACATTTCCCAGTGCCTCTTGGGCGGTACTAAACATTCTGCCTTGCTCATATTGGGTATTATGTCCACTTAGATTACCACACGGTGGGTTTTGCATGCTGTTTGAAGCTGACAGCACATCTGTTTCAACAGGAGAGATGGGCACTGGTATCGAGGACAGCACATCGCGCGGGGGTGGCACGAGATAAAGAGAACATGGGGAGGGGGTGTGCTCTCTCTCCCCCTCTCCCGATTTCTCCCCAGCCCCCATCTTCATTTTCTTTGCACCCGCAGAATCCTTTCGTGTCTTCATCCTCACCCCCGTGAGCGAGCGTGTGTGCGTGCGTGTGCGTGTGCGTGCGCGTGCGTGTACACATTTGCACTTTGGCACCTCCTGCAGCACCTGACTTTGTACCCTTTCTTATGTGTGGCAATGAGGAGGTCCTCTCCAGGCCACATTGGGAAGATTATTTGGTTTTTAATTTTTGTTTTTAAAGAAAAGCATAATAATTACATATGTCTGTGGAGACATCAAAAGCACCTGGTAGAAAAAAGGGAACTTAATCACGCAGTTCTGTTAAGTACTGACTTAAAGCCTGTATTCACCCCTCATTAGGCAAATTAATAAATTGGAATGTTTCTCCTGCCTTCATTTTCCTGGAGGCGGATACACCCTGTCCATCAGCAGCGCTGCCATTGGGTTCTTAGGAAAGGGCACAATGTACGCTTTTTGAAAGGTCTTTAAAAATGGAAAACCTTTCAGGTTTAAGTGGCTTGAGAATGTGTGTGTGTGTGTGTGTGTGTGTGTGTGTGTGTGTGTGTGTGTGTGTTTAAAATCCTGGTTACACAAAAATCTCCATTTAATGGTTATTTTGAGCTGTACCATACAGCTGTAATCGCATGATTAAGTAATGCATGAGAATGTTTTCAGGATCTTTTGAAAATAAACTTGTTCAGCTAACGCCTTAAACCAAAACCTTTAATATTTACCACTTTATACAGCTTGAGAATTGACTGGAATGTATAAGGTAATATAATGTATAGCTCAAACACGTTATATCGTAAGCAATTTCTTTCAGGTTCTTTGTTAATGTCTTTAACTACCACGCCGCATGCTGTGTACAACATGACCATTGCGGTGAATTTGTCCAGCTGTATAAAAGGTTGAAATTCATTATTTAATAATTTAATTACAATAATAAACATGCATCAGCTGTGACATTGACACAACGGGACCTGGATCAGGATTCCCCCTCCCATTACCCATTACACTGTCTTTGCAGTCATGCGTCTCTGGTGAGAATTGCTTAAATTGTAAATGTGAATGGTTGCATTTGTAGATGTCGACATAAGCAGAGAAGGAATACAGTGCAGAGCAGATTGTTATATTTCCCCGGGGCTTGCAAGGAAAATTGTGAAAAATGCAGTGGAAAGGTCTCTATTTGGACTGAAGATCGACTGTAGATTTACTCTGTTCCGCTGTAAAGACCACGTCACCATGAAGCAAACCGTAGCCTACTTACTTTAGTTTGTTCCTTTATATGTATGTGATCTTGGACCATTTAACCAGAACTCATTTTTACGAAAACATACATATTGTGGCAGCATTTGTCCCTGTCGGTTCTTTTAAACGTTCATTTAATTCAGAGTCAGTAATCTCTATCGTTTTAAATAATACAGTTTCATCCTTACTAAATGTGAAGACTGTTTTAAAGCCAGCAGAACAACCTGCATGTAAAATACTAAATGGTATACAAAATGTTATTTTGTGATCCCTTTCCTCTCGTCTTTCTTGTCAGTTGCTGTTGTGTAACTATAGATGTTTGTTTGTTGTGCTTTTCACTAATTCTGTCTCACGATGTTTGGTCGCTTTTTACACAATCAGGGGTTTTGGTGTGCGTTCCATCAACATTTGAATATTTTGAGCCTTATAATTGCATACTTGCGTGCCTTGCCAGCTCTCTCTTATAAATCATTTCTCACATGGGAAAATTAAACCCAGATAAAATACAGTGTGTGCATCTTTCGTGATATGCCAAACCTCTTGTTACCAGAACGGCGCTGGTATGAGCTTTTATCTCACCTTTTTTTCTGTTTTGTGTCTCTCCCTCTGTCAGCGTACGTGCCTGAGGTTGAGCTTAAGGCTGCCACAGTTGACGAGGATCACTTGCAAGATGACGGTCTGTCGTTGGACGGCCAGGACGGCGATTTTGTGTGCAACGAGGACGAGGACTGCAAAGATCCTCCAAGTTACCAGAACTCGCCGCTCAGCACCACTACCAACCCAGATGCGGGTTACGGCTCTCCTCTCAGTGATGCGAGTGACAGACTGGTGGACATGAGGAGCGTCTCTTCGAAGGACGGCCAGGATAAGGATGAGGCTCGCACTTTGGCGAATGGTGTCTCTTTGCAGGACAGCCTGGCACAGATGAAAGCAGTCTATGCAAGCCTGATCTCGGATGCGTCCTGGACCAGCATTGCTGCGGACATTATGAAAGCCAAGCCTAGCAGTGCCAGCACCAGCAGCAGCAGCAGCACCACCTGCCATAATGGGAGGGCAGATTTTGCAACCAACCCCGGCAGTGGCAGTGTCCGAGGCAGTAGCAACAGTGGTGGCAGTATCGGTAATGGCACCCCAATCACCATGAACACCACCACCACTGCCGCCATTAATAATGCAAACACTAACGGTGGTACCAACAATGGAACTAGCAATGGGGGAGGTTTAACGTATGACTGGCATCAAGCCGCTTTAGCTAAAACCCTGCAGCAGACCCCATACCACCTGCTCCCGGAACCCAGCTTGTTCAGCACCGTACAACTGTACCGGCAGAATAACAAGCTCTACGGCTCTGTGTTCACAGGTGCAAGCAAGTTCCGGTGCAGGGACTGTAGCGCTGCTTATGACACGTTGGTCGGCCTCACGGTCCATATGAATGAGACAGGCCACTACCGGGATGACAACAAAGACAAAGATGACGACCATGGCAAGCGGTGGTCCAAGCCCAGGAAGCGCTCACTGATGGAGATGGAGGGCAAGGAGGATGCCCAGAAGGTGCTCAAATGCATGTACTGTGGCCACTCGTTTGAGTCTCTGCAAGACCTGAGTGTTCACATGATCAAAACTAAACATTACCAGAAAGTGCCTCTCAAAGAACCTGTGCCAGCTCTGGCCTCCAAGTTGGTCCCCTCTACCAAAAAACGGGCACTCCAGGACTTAGTTTCACCATGTTCCCCAGACTCTGTCAGTAGCACACCCACTGGAGAGAATAGCAAAGACCCCAAATTGGCAAACCCATATGTCACACCCAACAACCGCTATGGCTATCAAAATGGTGCCAGCTACACCTGGCAGTTTGAGGCACGCAAGGCCCAAATACTGAAATGCATGGAGTGTGGCAGTTCCCATGACACACTGCAGCAGCTGACTGCCCACATGATGGTCACTGGTCATTTTCTCAAGGTCACCAATTCTGCTTCCAAGAAGGGCAAGCAACTTGTGTTCGACCCAGTTGTAGAGGAGAAGATACAGTCCATACCCCTGCCTCCCACTATATCTAGGCTGCCAACTCCCAGCATCAAGTCCCAGCCTGAATCTCCTACTCATTCCTCAGGATCTGAAGAGAAGAAGGAGTATGAAGAAGAGAAAATGGAAGCAAATGAGCCCAAGAAAAAAATTAAAGAGGAGGAGGAGGAGCCTGGAGAGAAAAATGATACTAATGCACCATATAAATACCTCAGAGAGGAAGACCTGGAGGAGACTCCCAAAGGAGGGATGGACATCCTCAAGTCCTTAGAACACACGGTTTCAAGTGCAATCAGCAAAGCCCAGACTGGCACCCCAACCTGGGGAGGATATCCCAGCATTCATGCTGCCTATCAGATCCAGAGCTCAATGAAGTCACCTTTGGCCGCAGCACAGAGTGTCCAGGTGCACCCATCATTCAACAGTCACCCCAAAGTGCCGTCTGACTCCATTCCAATAGTTCATTCCCCCAGGAGCCCATCTTTGTCCCCTCTGCACCGAAACAACGTATCTGCCATGGAGGAGCTGGTGGAAAAGGTCACAGGGAAGGTAAATGTGAAAAAGGAAAAGGAGGAGGAGAAGATCATTGACAAAGGCAAAGTTATGCCTGTGACCACACCATCGCCTGGGCTGAAGGTGTATGGGGACTCACCCACATCTGATGATCTTAGCAGCAAAACGAAGGTGAAGAATGGAAATACAGGTGTTGAGATGGGATCTTTCTGTAAGCAGGACCCCAAAGAAAGCCCTGTAGATAACCGCATGAAGAATGGCACAGAGGGACAGAAATCATCTAGCAGTAATGGTTGCAACAGTTTTGGAATAATCACTGACCATTCACCTGACCAGCCTTTCATCAACCCCCTGAGTGCATTGCAGTCAATAATGAATGCTCACTTGGGCAAAGCCTCAAAACCGATCAGCCCTGCTTTGGACCCTCTGGCTATGCTGTACAAGATCAGTAACAGCATGATGGATAAGCCCTTCTACAATCAAACTCAGGTTAAGCCAGCTGAGTCTATAAATCAGTACTACTATGAAGGAAATGACCAGCCCATAGACTTGACTAAATCCAAAAGCAGCAATGGTGGCACCACTGTTCCTGTTAGCAACACCAACCATAGTGGGAATAGCAACAGACCGGTCCGCTCAAGCCTTTCTGAATGTGTCTCGCCTCCATTACGAGAGAATGCACTCATGGACATTTCGGACATGGTGAAGAACCTCACAGGTCGATTGACACCCAAGTCCTCTACCCCGTCGTCTGTTTCAGAAAAGTCAGATGCTGATGGCAGCGCCTTTGAGGATGCGCTGGAGGATATGTCTCCCATCCAGAAAAGGAAAGGGCGCCAGTCTAACTGGAACCCTCAGCACCTCCTCATACTCCAGGCCCAATTTGCTTCTAGCCTTCGGGAAACACCTGAGGGAAAGTACGTAATGACTGACCTTGGGCCCCAGGAACGAGTACACATCTGCAAGTTCACAGGCCTCTCCATGACCACCATCTCTCACTGGCTGGCAAACGTCAAGTACCAGTTAAGGCGGACAGGTGGGACCAAGTTCCTCAAGAACATAGACTCTGGTCAGCCAGTCTTTCTGTGCAGCGACTGTGCCTCACAGTTCAGAACTCCCTCCACCTACATTAGCCACTTGGAGTCACATTTGGGCTTCAGCTTAAGGGACCTGTCCAAGCTGTCCATAGACCACATAAGGGAGCAGCAGGTTGTGGCCAAAGCAATTGCAGACAAGGCAATTGGTTCCTTGGCACTGTCAGAAGATGACTCCCTGTACCAGTGCAAGCTGTGCAATCGGACCTTCGTCAGCAAACACGCGGTGAAGCTGCACCTGAGCAAAACACATGGCAAGTCACCTGAGGACCATTTGGTGTTTGTAACGGAACTAGACAAGCCTGACACACCTTAAAGCCCAGTGGAACAGCTTATGGTCTGACCAGAGATTTTTTTTTTTTTGTATTTTTTTTTTTTTTGTTTTTTTTTTTTTTTTTTTAAAAAAATTTGAAAACCCAAATGAAATGGCCATTAAATTAGCCGAAAAATCAGCTGTTCTTGTGTTGTCAAACTGCCTAACTGGACCATTATATAATTGCTTTGGTTTTGCTTAATTTTGTTTTCCTGTTTTTCTTTTTAAACACTTTTGTATTGTATTTATATGCCCTTTGTTTTTGCATGTCACATAGTGATTCAAAGTTAAACACTAGTTTTTCATTTACATGAAAGCAAACATTAAACTACTGTTTTTTTTTTTTTTTTTTTTTTTTGGTGGGGGGGGGGGGGGGGTTTGTGGTTTTTTATATTTAATATGTCATTGGTTTTTTTTGGTGGGGAGGGGGGGGTGTGTG
>JABJVR010000106.1:4435735-4468677 GCA_025773905.1 Chitala chitala | reverse complement strand
GTGTGTGTGTGTGTGTGTGTGTGTGTGTGTGTGTGTGTGTGTGTGTGTGTGTGTGTGTGTGTGTGTGTGCGCACGCAGGGGGGCGGTGAAGTGGCAGTCATTAACTGACTGTTAGTATAACAGACAGCAGTACACATTATTAAATCCTGGGTTATGTTTGACATGCAAGACTTTTGTCATAGGAAAGAAACATGGTCAGAAGATTTTTTTTACTACTGCCCAGTGTCTGACGTGTGTGAGCTGGCAGTGCAGTAACATGATGCCTAAATGAGGTACCTGACAAGAAACATACCTGCAGCATTGCTACATTGTAATATGGAGACAAAAAGCTGTATTTTCTACATGTACTGCCTGTGGCATTGCATGTTGAATAATGTCTAGTGGTTTCAAATGAAGGAATCAGTTTGAAACAGCTGCTGGCACAATGGCAAATGTACTAAACTTATAGCCAGTCAGTTGTAGGTTCATATCCCCACAGGGCTGTTTCTGTCATCCAGTTTAGCAATGGAATTAAGTCACAACTGTGCTAGTAAATATCTAGCTTTTCATCTGAGTGTAAAATGTTAGAGAATGCTACGTAAATTGTTATTTGTAATAAGAAAATATGTCATCATGTCAGAGTGGAGAGAATAGCAATGTTGTGAATTTATCTGCTTACTGTTTTTTACAGGCTGTAATGTGAAAGTACCGTACACACAAATATTTCCACTTAATAATATTCCTGTCTAATATTATCAGCTCACACCTTTAGGGTCATACATTTGACTTTCTTCTGGGTCACATGGGTTTGGCATTTTGCACTATATGCAAGGGATTGGTAGTTTTCTCTGAGCCTGTATATGTTTCCTCTGAACACTCTGGTTTTTATTAAATTGCTGGCTTTATTTTGTCATTGATGATCTCGTCTGCTTGGTCCTCAGTCACAGAACAAACTGGGTCATGTGACACACTGAAGGTGTGAACGGGCTGAGAGGTATGGGAGTTTTTATGACATCACAATGACATACCTAATCTCAAGCAGCTCGTCTTGTTTTTTATATCTTGAAACACATGGGCACTAACAGAAGAACAGATGTACTTACAAGCCAATATGAAATTGTACAAGGATATTGAATGTGTACTGAACATTAAATAAAACCTTTAAAAGTTCTTTATTCAGTAAAGTTGAACACTTTATCGTGGTGACACATTTTCACAGGTGACACACAATGGGATGACTGTCACAGGCGACTGGATGCTCGCGAATGAAGTTGATCAAGTAAAGAACTGAATGCTGGAGCTCACCACTCTGGGAGCCATTGTTTAGAGTCTATTAACTTTATGGTACTATTTGGAACTATCCATCTGTTTTAAAGGTTAACGGCATTCTTGCTCGTGAAATGTGCATCTCTACTAATGTGGCAGCTCAGCGCCAGATGGGTGTCACTGACAGGCTGAACAGAGCCCGTCAACAGACCTAACTGCGTAGAGTAAGAGTGTGTGTAGAAGCCTCCAGAGAGTCCTTTTAATGCACTGATAATACTGAAGGATGCGCATATGTTTTACAGCACTCTTAAAAGAAGAGTTAATAGGTGAGAAAGCTGAACCATTTACTGGGACGGACACCTGGCTTTAACAAGCCCATTGCTGAGGTTTTCTGGTGACCCGGACTCTGGAAACGTGATTTACTGGCTGTCGGCCTGCGGTGACTTTGAGTAATAACCTGCTACCACTGGCTTTTGAACAAGGAAGACCATTCTTTCTTTCACTTGATCGGTTTTCAATAAACAGTTATTCAGATACAGTCATGGAAATCTAGGGCCTCTTTAAGGGTATCCCAAGGTGCAACATGGGGTTCGTTAGCACGTTGGTGAACACACCTGCACGTTGTGTCACATTCCTGCACACATGCACCCACACATGCACATAGACACACACACACACACGCGCTGACAGGTGAGAAGTTAGGACTGGAAGCATGGATGAACAAGACCACCAGATCACCAGAAGTGTGTAGAGATGGTGAAAGGTTGAGGGGTGGGCAGCTCTTCTGGAAAGAAGGTGGAGGTGCATTTCTTTCTCCAGGCTGTTAAAGACCAGGAAAAGCTGAGCCATCATATGACGGCTGCCAATTTTTTTTCTGCTTGTCAAATGTGACCCCCCCACCTTACTTTTCTATCAATTGTTTTGTCATTTACTTTTTTCTCTGTCTCTTCATGTTTTTTTTTTCTTCACTTTGTTTGTTGTAAGTTACTATGAGCGGGAGTGTGTTTGTTGAGCACAGCACACTCCGGGTGCAAAGCGTTTGGTTCACAAAGCTGAAACGTGTCAAGGAGTCGGGTCGAGGACCATGTGGGAGACGCTCAGTGACTTGGCTTTCACAGGACATTCAAAGGACAAGGCACAGAACATAACTTTGCCTTTTGACCTCATTTTATGTCAGAGCCTGTTTATATTAGTTTTCTTAAACAAAAAAAAAAAGGTGAGATCCCCTTGCACCCAGCTTTCAAGTACATCCACATCTTACTATAATTTCATTTTTACCTTTATATAATTTGGGAGGAAAATGCATATTAGAGAGGTGGTAATATGGGATTGGATGTCAAACACAGAGCGACATGAGGACACAACAGAGCATGCTCTATATCTGTGATGTTTCATTATGCTATGCAGTAATAACCTTGATCAACATTCCATTCACTCTGGCCCCCAGGAGTTGGGGGCGGATCTCCCATGAGAAAAAATTAGAGTTAAATAATGCCAATGGGTGCCACTGTAAGAATTTTAGTGGTAGTTAGTTGTAGTTTCTACATCTGCTGCGCACTGTGGAATTACCGTTGGTGTGTCAATGCCTAGTCCCAAACGAATGTGACTCACGTTTCCTCCTACTGAGTCATGTTTGACGTCTACATCTACACATCTAATCTGCTCAAACAAATAAGTTCACAAAAAGATACCTGCTCATAACGCTGTTCATCTTAAACTAATTTTTTTATGTCATGCTGTTTTTTATGCTGATTTTGTTTGCTGCGAGTTCTCTCCTGGACTTCTTTGGGGTGGGGGGGGGGCTGTATAATATTAGCTCATTGACAAAGCTGACAGCGCTGTCTTTAATTAACAGTGGAACATTATCCCATCATATGATGCTTTTGAAGAGGCCACTCCAGTCTCTGCTTTCACTTGATTTTTTTCCTGTTAATTTGTTTTCCTTAATTCAAATCAAATAACAGTTATGCTTGGATTTTTAATTAACCACTTTAGATGCTGAAAAAAGTATAGGTGCGTGCATAAAAATATGTGCATGCATATACAAATCTGTCATGACACTCGCAGAAGCCAAATGAATTTTTTTTGACTATATGCAGTGTTCTACATTTTCATAATTTTATAAACAAATTTTGATGTCCCCTTCGTGGTTTAAATGTAGTCCTAAATAATGAATCTCACCCTCCATACTTCCTCCATTATCTATTCTGAGCTCAAGGTTTCATTAAATATTTGTTTCGAGGCTAATGATTATCAGGCTTCCTTCGTGTTCCTGATGAAGTGTTTGTTTTGTTAAACAATCTGCACACAACCCGCAATTAACAGGTACGTTCTTGAAACAATTCTTCACGGCTATGCAAATGAGCCTTCAGTCTGTTTCACAAGGCACTGACAAACAGTGTAATAATCTTCCTTTTAACCCTGATTCACTTTTAATCCCCTATAAACAAACAAACAAAACAGTCCTATGATTGCCTCAACACCACCAATGTTTTTTTTTCTCTTTTTTTATTATTGTAATTAATAACTGTCTCCAAGTCACTGTCATGTAAATATGTGCAGCAGAGTACAGTTAAGCAGTGTTACCTGTTTCTACACCTAAGCTTTATGTCTTTATGTATAAAGCAGTCTGTGTTCACCAGGCTTTTTAAGGGACTACATGTCTGTGTATGAGATTGCTCTGGGAAATGCACAGGTTTGTTAATTTTGTATATGTGCATATATGTGTGTGTGTGTGTGTGTGTGTGTGTGTGTGTGTGTGTGTGTGTGTGTGTGTGTGTGTGTGTGTGTGTGTGTGTGTGCGTGCATGCAGTAGTGGCTGATGGAAAACAGAACGTGTTTCTTCAAAGCGACTACTGGGGAGCATGGTTGGCTCACATGGCTGCTTGCTGAAGTGGGTGTGGTTTGAGCTTGGCATCTCATTCAGCCAATCACATGCTAATGTTTACATGTACATGTGCATGTTCATTGACAGAGTTGCTTGTGAACATAGGCACATGTCGTGAATGCATACAGTGTACAGGCACACATTAAAACCTAAAGCAAACCATAAAGCAACTCTGTAGTAAAGCAAGCTTTTATGATTTTTTAATTATCATTCTGAACAATTTCCTTTTACTAAAAGTGACAAATCACAAGTCCCTTTTTTTCAGTTCCAACCTGGACCTCTGGCTTTTCACTAGTTGGTCATGTGAGCAGTTTTGTTGAAAATAAACATAGCCTGGAATATGCTTTCAAGTTTTGTGTTCCTTAGTTTATGTTCTTTTGCCCTCTCTTACTTTTTATTGGTGCCCCATTATTTTCAAATCCCAGCATCTACTTTTCCTCCCCCATTGATTTAGACCCATTTGAATAGATCACAATTTGCTATCTTCTTTTCAAGTGCTCCCCCTGACCTTCCCATCTCCCATCCTGGGCACTTTGCACTGTTGAAAAAGCTGTGTGGTTTGGTGATGGAGTAGCTGCTGGGGACCTGCCAAACACTGAGAATATTTCCTCTTTTGTTGTTGTTGGCCTCTTGATTAATGTTGTTTGAAGGCTTATCGCACTCACAAACAGACATTACTCCTCTAACTTTCAAAGACTCCAGGACACTCAATAAGATAGAACAGGACTTGTTTCTTTGGAATAAACTGAAGTACTTATTGTGTGCTTGCCACAGGACAATGTAGATTGTTTAGGCTGCGGCAAAGGCATTAATTTTCCTTTAATTTAACAAGATTTACGTGGCCGCTTTGTGAATGTAACCACATGAAAGTTAGTGAATGTGAGCTTTGTCTAAAGCTCAGAAGACTGTGACACATTTTTCTGAACTTTTTGCATTGTTGTTTGAAGGAGCAAGTGTGAGGCCAACAAACTTTTGCAGTCAGATCCAGAACATAGATGTTTCCCTCTGACGCAGTAAACATGATTCTCACCGTCAACTAAATAGCCATAGTGATGATGATGATGATGATGGTAATGATGATGATGGTCAACATGCAGGTGGTCAATTTAATATGAAGAAGATGTTGATGGGGTCAAGTCTTTCATGACATCTTTGATATTGATGAAGAATGTGATAATAACGATGTTGACTTTGGTATGTACAGGTGATTTCATGAAAGCTGGCTTGTGTTGGGCTGGGGTTAAGATAAAGTAAAACCCACAGAAAGCAAGGCTAAGGAATGGCTCTCTTTTTAGATCCTGCAATGAGGTTTTTTGAATTGTTAGGTGGTGCTGTGGCTGGCCGTGGTCATGTTAGAGCCAGTGAGACTGGTACCAGGACTGGCCTTCCTGGAAAGCAGTATTTACTTCCTGATCAGAGCTTATGTGTACAGTATTGTAAAATGATGATCTTTACAGCTGTAGAGCATGGAAGTAGAGCTTCAAAATCAGCCTCTAAAGCCTCTCTCTTAGCAATTCAGCTAAAGATCTGTTGCTATTAATGTGATGTCCCAACACATTTCATACCTTCAGATGTCACACTCTCATTAGCCTGGCACTGGAGGGATAAAGACAGGGGCCTGTCATTTAAATTAATCAATCCTGCACAGTCAGAGCTAGATCCTGCAGGGCATTACATAGTAATAAAACGCATCAATGAAATGAGGAACTGTATGTATATATACCTGTGCTATTATGTAAGAGCTCAAAATACCACCGATGGCATAGTGATATGGCTCTTCCTAGCTGATTGTCAATGATTAATACCACACAAGTTGACAGCGAATCAGCTGGTAGATGGTTTGAAGCTAAACAAGCAAGACTGCTTGTAGCATGTATGTCATTTTGTTTGCAAGTGCACTTTTGAATTGAGACAACATACCACAATTTTGACCAGAGGCTCCATCTTGGACTTTTACTGTGTTCCCCTACCAATTAGATATAATTGGAACTTGTTTGTTTTCGGAGCAGGTTGGTGACATTGTACATTTGGCCGGCAGTGAATGAGTGTGGGAGTTAATCAGCGACCGCCACTGAACCCTACTGCTCACCCACCCCACCCCCGAAAGAATGCGGCCCGAAGATAGTAGCGGGCGTGAAAACGTCGTGGTGTAAATGTTCTAGGGGAATATAGCAACGCCTTGGAAGTGTCTGCATTGAAGAGAACTTGAAAGGCGGTATGAAGCAAAGGCTAATCCTACAAGCACATCAGGGGGCTGACGTCAGGCGCTCTTCCCTTCATGTGTTTGGGCATTGTCAGACTCTTACACATTTCCCACTTTGAAATGTGTCAGAAAAAATGAAATTTGTGTGCAATTCTCCCGAATGCTACGATGTTCTTCAGCTTTTTTTCTCCCCTGTCTGCAGGGTTTGCTGCTGGCATGAATACATTTAATTTCATGGTCAACAAGGTTTTTTGTGAAGTTCACATGAATTATACGGGATTAGATAGAGATTTTTTTTTAAATCAAATCTGTTCAACAACCTTTTTTTCCTTCTGCACTTGGTTAGATAATTAGGAACAAAGGATGAAATTGTACTTTGTTTTCTGTCTCTTAATCTGTGGACAGTCAAAGTGCCTACCATACAATTACTGCAGTATCAAAAATCATATGTGATCATCTGAGTCGATGCATGAACATGTTGCTTTTCCGCTAGTGTCTTCACCGTCTGCCATTTGTTCATGAAGAAAGACATTACTTGTCATCATTTATCTGTGACTTGATATTTCACAGATTTGCTTTTTGCAGATTTCAGACTTGCTTAGGCCTTCATAAGAAAACATTCCACAAACATGATGTTTATGAAATTCGACAGCAATACTCACACACAGCAAACTCGATGGAGATTTGAAATACACCCTGCCGAAAAGGTGAGAGATAATATTTCAAAAAACCTTTGCCACAAAGCCCCTCTTTAGTGTCTTCAGTATTGGCCAATTTCTTGTGCTCCCGAGGTTAACCTAGGTTGACATAGCTCAGTTTGAGTTATTTGTTTAGTTTAAGTTGAGAGCGTATTAGATTAGCTTTTAATTCCCTTGTCGACTAGTTAAAGGGACTGAGCTCTTTTTATCTTTTCAGGGTGGTTCATCTTTGTGAGATGCCAATACATACCCTGGTATGGGTGGTATCTTGCTCTGATTCACTGTGTCCTTTACAGTAGTTCTCAAAGCTGTAAAGCACCATGTTGCAGTGAAAACCCCAGGAACCTCAGTTTGAACATCTAGGCCTGTCTGATCAGAGGGTGGCTTTGTAGAACTAACATTAATATTTATGTACGGTATATATTTATATGTGTTCATATTTTAAATTAACATACAGCTGACTCTGAGGTGAACTTTCACTGACTCTTCAGTAACCTTTATTAACATTGACCTTGCACTGACCCCACTAAGATCTTTCTGGTGTCCTTTGTTTGACCTTGCTTTTGACTCAGAAGGCTTTACTACTAGTATTTGAATGACTTTGCTTTGACTCCTCAAGGGCTGTGATTTCAAAATGGTTTTATTTAAACTGTCCTTGGGCCCTACCACTGACCCCAAAGCAACCTCATTTTGATTGCATCCCAACGACACTATCCCTGACCTCTGGCTGACCTTTCTTTGACACCACTAGAGATCCTCACATTATTTAATATTGATACAATATTGATACAACAACATTATTCAATATTGATACAACAATAATTTGTTGTATCAATCTACCAGTTGTATCAATGTGAATTAACTTTGACTCAAAAAAATTCTTAATTTGTTTACAAAATGGGGTTATTTTGACAGTACATCCTGTAGGTACATTTATATTAATCATATTGTCTAATTTTGCAGCTACAATGTGTTTTACTTTAGTGAAATTGCATGTTTATAACAGGGCTTCAAATGTGGGCTTAGCTTGTAGCTCTAATGGTAGGCAAAAGCTCTAATGAGGTAGAGAGTCTCTGATGTTTGGTGGCGCTGCTCAGTTTGACTAACTGTTGCAATTGCTGTTGACTAACCAACAACACCAAGCCCACGCCTTACACTTCACATAGTTTCTAGTGGCTGTAACCTTTTCTTATGATGTGTCACATACTTGTTCTTCACAGCATCCACTGTGTAGGGCCTTGGGTGTAATCCATTACCAAGCCGATATAAGCGCAGAGTATTCAGTTCAGTTGGCTATGGTGACGGCGGTGTGTGACTGCACTAATGTGAGGAAATGAAAGCAAGCAGCTGGGCCTTGCTGCACACATGGCCTAAGGTTCTGCACTCATTCTCAGACAGCTCCCTGGGCGAGCGTGGTGTGCAGGATCCCATTTTACTGGGTTTTATAGAGCAGCGTTAGACAATGGCATTCCTTTATTTGTGTTTAATACCTTAGTAATGACAGAGGGGGCACAAAAGCTTCTCTTGAGAAATTCTAGCATGCTCTGTGAAGGCTTGTATAATAGATTTTTTCATAAGCTTGAAAAAAACGTACATGAAAACGATAATACGTCAAGGAGGATCTGTAATAACACAGCTTTTATTATCTCTCCTCGAAGACTCGGTGCATCCTGATTCATGTGACATTTGCACTCCTTCAGGGTCACACAACATCTTGCAGCCTTTGCTGAATGATTAAATATTTTAAGCAGCTCCTGCTTACGCCTTGGCCGCCCCTCAAGACCGACCGCTGTTATCATTTTTGTCAGAAACGGTTTCCATCCGCATTTGTCATTCTCACTTGCATTTATGAGTTATCAATCGACGTGTCAAAATGTGGAATAATTGATGTTCCTCAGGCGGCTTGAGACAGTCTATCTAGGGCTTTTAATCAATGCTGAGTATTTTTTTTTAAACTTTCTATCCTCTGTACAGAGGTCCCCAGTGTTCTCGACAGAATATAATACATTTGCATGCACGTGCACACGTGCATCAATGACAGTAGTTATACTATCAAACATTACACCTCAAGGCTAATAGAGTATCAGGGGCTTTCCAGCCAAAGAATGTTGGGTATTATGGAGTAGGAGGGAAGGGCTCATGCCAGCGGTAAGGGATCGCCTTTGCCATGGATAAATCAGCTGCTCGCTGGCTAATCTCTCTCACTCAGAAGCTGAATAAATCCACACACCTCACATTTTGTACCTTACTGGGCCTGACTGGACAGCCCACGATCTCTCCTTGGCGATACTCCCTTGTCTACATCATTCTTCATTTTGTGCGTCTTCCCCCGCACCCACCCACGCTCGCCATGCTCTGCATTGACAGGTGAGTAGACAGGAGTGGCAAACAGGGGAATAAATAAGACCCCCATTGAAGCATGATTGATGGCTGTTATGTGCATGGGGGGGAAGCAGGGGTTTCTATGTCCTTCTGTGCTTTTTGTCCTAGAAGAAGCAGCCCAGCTGTCCGCCCGTGTGTTTATTTTCACTAACCAGCCGTCCAGGTTGAGGTCACATTGATCCGGAACTTGCCCTGGGAAGCTCTGGGGTAAAGTGGAGCACCTTCGTTTTTTCACAGTCTCCCTCACTTCAAAAGCACATTTACATTGTAACATTATTGTTAAACCAAGTCATGTGACCTCCACATTTTTGGACCGGAGGCAGTAAGCAGAGCACCCACACAGGCACATGTAAAAGACGTGCTTAAGGCACACAGGAGAGGAGCCAGATGTGATGCTACAAAACTCGGAGACTGAAGCAAAATGGTTAATTACATGTCCACTATTACAAGCCTCTCCCTGTCAAAAGGTTCCATATGGCACTACACTAGCTACATTCGCTAGGTTTTATGTTTGTGTGTTTTACAGTTTTCTAAATCCAGTTAATTTTGTGCTTTTGAATTTTTTTAATATGGAAGAGGAGAGAGCAGGTAGACAGGGCATGTTCTCATAATCCAGTGTCACTGGCTCTGAGTCTGCAGTCTTTGTGATTGTTACCTAATGTGAATCACTGTGTAATGCAAGGTAATAAAATTGCTCCTGATAAACACATACTCTAAACATGAGAGTGTGAAGGACGTGATATGTTATGTCTTTAATTTCAAAAAAGGTAGGGCTGACCATTGATTTAAACCTTGTAACATGTAACAATTCTGTCAGTTTTCCTAAATTAACAAATGCAAGTCAAAGACAAAAAAGCTGAGAAGCACGAGATGAGAAACTAACCATTCAATCTCTTTTGTCCAGAGCAACTCATACCATTACTTGTTTGTATTTCTTACATTTTACACTGATTCACTGTGACTTAGTAACAAAAACTGACAGCAGCACACTTTTCATAGTAGTTTTAAGTAATTAAGCAACTATCTTATTTCTTTTCATCTATCTTATCTCTACAAAAGAAATTATGCAAATACTTTACATTTTTTTATATTGTATTATTTTTGATACTTGAAGAAATGGTGTATTAACAGCAAACTCTCCCAACTGTAGTAATCCACTGCTGCAAGAACAGAATTTAGCTGTTTGTAATAAGTGGCCTGATGGCTCAATGGGTAGAACATCAGGAGGTCAAAGTCTCCCGCTTCAAATCCCAGCCCAGCCTGCAGGTGTATTCTTGAGCAATGTGTTCAAATGCTCTAGATCCTCGGGTCATGCATGTGGCTGCTCACTGCTCCCCCCCAGGGGGCTGGGTTAAATGCATAGAACGAATTTCATTGTAACATGTATGTAAAACATGTATATGTACTCAATGACAATAAAGCTGCTACTTCTTCTTCTTAAAGCCACTCAACAGATGATAAATACATTCTGAGCATGTAAGTGTCCTGTATGAGAAGCATAAAGCCCTTAGGGCACACAAATTGTATGGAGGTGTTCCTTAACATTCAGCCTTGGGCTATTGTTAATTTTGAGTCTATTGTTGTCCTAGCAGTGGAGAGCGCTGCCTTTCCACAGAACAGAACATGTGTTCTGCCTGTCCCATAGAGCAGAGTCTGCTTGTTTTAGAAGCGCTTTTGAGGAAGTAAGTGCAGTGGAGCAGCCTGCTGAGGTAAGGTCACACTGGGGAAGAGCAGTGCTGGCCTCCAGTGCTAACAGTCAACATGATTTCTATAGTACAGTGTTTCCCAACCTTTCTTGAGCCACGACACATATTTTACATTAGGAAAAACCCCACAGCACACCACCAAAAAAAAAATATATCACAAGAAGTGTATATAATGAAATATAATGATCATTGGATAATTGGATTGGATAATTTCCCGCAGTACACCTGATGATCTCTTACAGCACACTAATGTGCCGCGGCACAGTGGTTGGGAACCACTGCCATAGTAGACCTAAACCACAGAGAGCTGAACACCCCTCTCCGCTAACACACAGGCGAGAGGCTGTCGGCCCAATTGAGAAAGCTGTGGCTGATATCCAAAAGTGGTGAAGATATGAAGTGATTGTGGAGATTGACACAGCAGAGACATGAGGATGATCACAGCACTGTTCTGCCATACCTGCATTCAGCTGGGTCAGGCCAAACAGTCTGGTTGTGATCCTGATCACTATTATGTGACTGAACACAAAAGGCACACTGGAAAAGTGAACCTGCTGGAACCCTGAATTTAATTATCTGTGTAGCACCTGAATTTTTCATTCAGCAATTTCTGTTGCATCCGGTGCCTGGAAACCACTAGTGGGAAACAAGCACAAGGAGAGCAAACCTAAATGCTACTGGTTAAATCCCCAGTGAGTGACTGTTTCTGTATCTTTGAGCAAGGTACTAAAGTTCAGCTGCACCTGTAAAACATCTTGATTATTTAAAGATGCAGATGCATGCAGCAGCTGCAATTTCTTTAGAAAAAGGTGACATCTATCAGCAAATAAATCAAATACTTAATTTGACATTTTTTTTGACCAGGAGGTCAAGAGACTTTGTGCCCACAAGCAGACAATCAGACCTGCACAAGGTGCGACCTGCCATCGAGTCTTTAGACTGTTTTCTAAATGCAGGTTCAATACATGGTTCAGCCAGTCTGCGGTATCTCTGTCTTGATAGGCTTATCCCGTGTCATGCTTTCTATAAACTTCATTCGACAGAAGTATGTTGACGAAGATTCTCAGTCATCCAGGTGGAGCTGTCTGGAAGTTGAATAATGTCAGCTGGACTTCTTCCTTCTTGTTAAGAACATTTTGCTGCTTATCCAAGCAGCTTCTTCAGTCTTCAGGCTATTCGGATAAGCAGCGAAACATTCCTTACAAGAAGTTTGAAGGTGGCTGTTTCTGCTGCTCAAGCCCATGACGTCAGTTATGATGAAATCACACCTTTTCCATCGAGACTACATATCTGCAGACCTTTCCAGATTGGTGTGGCTGTGTCAGAGAGCGAACATTGTGGGGGTTTGTCTACATTACCGTCACCAGGACCATGATACGCTGTATGACTTTAAGGGACAGGCACATGTCACGGAATGCAGTTTGAAAAAAAATGATCACTCACCTTTGATCTACTCTCTCAAAAACAATGTTCAGAATTATGCTTCCTCAGACAAACTGTGTGATAAAAATGGTGGATTGACTTTGGAGAGCAGAAGGTAATGAAAGCAGACAAGTGGGGTAGATAGATGAGTGATAGGTAGGGAAAGTGAAAGAGAGAGAGTTGTGTAGTCAGCAAGGGAGAGATAGGAAGACGGTGAAGGAGATAGACGTGTTGAGAGACAGCGAGCGAATGAGAGATGGTGAGAAAAAGAGAGCTGGGAATGGTCACATTAGACGATTTCCTGACATCAGCCCTTGTCATCCAGGCTGACCTCATATTGCATCCCTTCTGCATTTCTGAACGTGTTTAATTGATACGCCATTATTGGAAATACTGCCAATGATTTACCATCCGGAAAATGTAAATGATGTCCATGGCAGATGTTTTATATTTTGTGACCATTTATTTTCAAGGGGGTGTTTAATTAAAATTTATGAAGTGAATCTGCTGAATTGCACCTGCGATTGATGATCTCCCCAGGTCCTTGTCAGGGGGGACACTGGGACATTGAGTGATGGTGGACAGAGGCAGGTAGGGTGGTGTCGACAATGAACTAGCCTCTGGGCCTCAATGATTTTGTCTCCGCGGGTCATGTCATGGAACGGCCTCAGTGTCCTGAAGAAGTGGATCTTTTGGTGGCTTTTTTTCTATTCTTCCTTGCTCTCAACTGGTCTTTTCCTCTTAATCCATCCATTTTGTATGGAGACAGGTTTTCTTTATTGCAACTCATGAAAGAGTAGCACATTCTAGATAAGGTCATGAACATATCCACCAGAATTTGCTGCTATGCCTTTGAAAGATCTACTTAACCTTGACTTTTCTCAATTGTGTACATGTAAGGCACTTTCGGTAAATATGTCAGCTGAAGACTTTAATGTCATACCTCATGTTTCATACCAATGATTGTCCCACACAATTTTCTTCAACCATTTTCTAGGATTTTTAACCCATTCAAGAATTGTGGGGAAGCTAAAGTCTGTCCCAGGGCACACAGGGAGGTAAGGGGAAAAGCAAGGTCAACCCATAACAAGGTCATCCCATAACAAGGTCATCCCATAACAAAGCATGGACCCACACACAGGCCATCGCTACTGGGCCAATTTAAAGATACCAGTGAGGCCCTGTAGGAGAAAAGTCACATTGTCAAAGAGGGAAGATTAAAATCTGAGCACACAGAACCAGAATTAAACCCACACCCTTGAAGGTTAAGTCTCCATATTACCCAGAAGATTCCATAGAGCTTTTTATAGTATCCATACAATTTATGCATACTTTTAAAGTAGTTTGTTAATTAACATCATGGTGAGGGTTTGGTTTTTAGTAATACGTTTACCATGGCAATGTCAAGCCAGCCTGGCCTGGCTATGGTTTCTGCAGCAGTGGGCAAAAACTGTGCTTTGAGTGTGTCTGATTAGCAGGCGTGCTTAATGTCCACACAGCTCTCCTGACTCTGCTCTCACATCGGCCGGTCACGACCACTCAACCCCCCCCCCCAAAATAATCAAGCTGCCACAAACTGTCACTCCTCCGGAAATTAGCCATCTGTGCTTCCAGGGAGTGACAGAGTGTCCCTGTCAATCCTTCCTGGATGAGGATGCCCCCCCCCCTCCGCGGAGGTCGCATCTCTCAGCTTCAGGGACATCCAACTGGCCGACGTGTGTGTCCTGGCTCTGTGTTTTGGTATTTGGACAGCAGTAATGACTAAATAATTACTCTACATCCATTTATTTTCTCAGACATTTTATCCAAAGTGACTTACTAGCCAGTTTATACCACTGTGGTAAACGTGTAAAACGTTACGTGGAGGTAAAAGAGACGAGCACATAACCAGAAGCTGTGATACATTTTCTCTAACAAGGTGTCATAGACAAAAAAGCAAAGCTGTCTAAGGCCCCAAACCACACATATGTAATATAGTCATTCTTCATGCGTTCCAGGCACACAAGTTTGAACCCTGTAAAAGAGCAGTGTGTTACTTTGAGGAAAACATCGAAATGTTTGCATAATCACATTTCAAGGTAGACAAGAAATTTAATCAAACAATGAGCTTTTAAATACAAAATAGTAATTAATTATATTTATATTATAAAAATTTTGAAATGATGATGGAGCACATTGAATTTCAGTGATCGTGAACCATATTGTCAAAAGCATGTGATAATATGGAAGGGAATTATTATTTTTTTTGGACAGATACTTTTGTCCAAATGGTAAAAAACAACAATTAGACAGTGTACATCGGAACACTGGGGAACATAAGGAGATGAACATGTTTGAAGAAAACACAACGTAAAACAGAAGAGGAACAGGTGATAAATATTCAGAGCTAATTTGAACACAACAGCCCGCAAACGTATTGCAGGTAAAACAATGATTTACAGTTGGCAGGAGGAAGTGGAGGTAGTCGCTGAGTATGGGGACACGCCGTCTGGAGGCTCCAAGGTGTCAGAAGCAGGAGAACAATGGAGACGTGTGTGTGCTTGTGTGTGCGCGTGTGTGTAACTTCACTCCGTGCTGTGTGATTTGCAGCTCGGCCGTTTTTTGGGCTTGTCTTTGAGGCTGCGTGCCTACAGACATATGGCTTTGGGTTGAAGCGTGTACGCACGTCTTACCACGTCCTTAGTAAGTACTGTAAGTAGTTTTACACAACTGTGCCATGTAATCGGTCAGCTTTAGCGTGTTGGTTCCGTGACAGACGTGTTGAGGAGTTTCTCGTGCACAGTTATGAACCCGGCTGGTTGGTTTTATATTCCAGGTTTGGATCACAGCTTAGGTTGGTTTTTGATGTAACGAAAGAACAAAGGAACTGAATTCAGAAAGCAGACAGCTTTGCAGTGAAAGCAGTCCCAGCATTAGTGAAATGTTGCTGCAAGCATTACCTCCCAGGTTACTACCTGTCCCACTGTGAGACCGTTTTAGTCTGCACATCCTGTTTTCCCTCCTGGTGAAAGCCAGTTACAGCAGGTCCAGATCTGGTTGCGGTTTGTTTGATCTGTAGGTGTCTGGAGAACAGCCAGGCGTGGGGCACCATGACGTGGTTGTGTCTGCAGGCGGGGGCAATTCACGTGATGGGGGCCCTGTTGTCTGAGCTCGTGACCACACCACGACTGAGGCTGTGCAGATGGCCCTCGTTAGCATGGCTCGTTAAGGGGTTCCCATGGTGGGCTTAGGGATGGGCAGGCAGGCAGGCAGGCAGGCAGGCAGGCAGGCAGGCAGGCAAGCAAGCAAGCAAGCAAGCAAGCAAGCAGGTAGGTAGGTAGGTAGGTAGGTAGGCAGGCTACAAGGCGAGTAGATGGACGGCTAGACAGGTGTAAATGTAATGTAATGTATAAACACACACACACACACACACACACACACACACACACACACATACACACACACATATTGCTCAAACACTGACCTTCAATTTCATGTAACACTACTCCATGCTCATGCTCAGAACACATAAAAATGGAGCATAAATATATACTCATTACATACAAGCATTGCTCATACATGCACTTAAGCAGACAACGTATAAACATATAAACATAGATACACACATTAAAGTACACTACTTTTTTAGTATGGCAGTTTGAGGTAATGTAAGTACAGTTCAGAAGTAATGAAAATGTAGAATGAAAGGAATGGTCTTGTTGTACGCTGGAGGAGTGTGACGCGTCCGGACCCCTTCCTGGGCTGCATGCTGACGGACCATGAGAGCATGCGCGCATGTTCCAGGTGTTTGAACTCAGAATGCTCTGGATTAGTTTGTTTACGTCCAGCAGCTGGTCCGCGAGCTCCACGCCCCGACCAGCTCTGCACGCTGCGTTTTGTATTCTATGAATAATGCAACCCAAAGAATGCGTTTCGTGGACGTTTTGGAAGATTTATGGGCTTGTGTGTGGGTCATAATTCAAAGTTCATGCTCACATATATCATATTCTGAAGCACATAGATTATGAGGGAGAACACATTTATCATATTAGGAGACACACAAACAGTTATGCACACATAAACACACACACACACATAAACACACACACACACACACTGAATCACAAACACAAAGTGTAACAAGCCTGGATTCACAAAGAGGATCCTCACTCTTGCTATATGTGGAAGTGCCATAATGGCCATCGCTGTAAACAGTGCTATAAAAGCTGATCAGTAATAGAGCCACCGTGGACACGGACCCATGTGCTTAGGTGGCAGTCATAGGCTCAGTGACGGACCAAACGCGATGTTGGCCAAAAGCACCGATATACATAGAGTGGCTTTCCACTGGACCTACTAGTGTAGCAAAAGAGAGTTGCAATACCAAACCACCCAGAAGAGGATTTACATGTGGGTGACATGAGAAAATAATAAAAAACCACACCCATGTAACCAAAGATGCCCCCACCCCTTAACCTCTTAACATTTTCCTTTGAAGAAAAGGCTCGCCCTTTACTTTTTCAGCTTTCAGAAAGGCAAGACATTTACAGGGGGTTGGAGGTCACAACTCTGAATCCAGCTAATTACAAACACATTAATATTTCATTAGCTCCGTATCAGTAATTAATCAAGTGCTTTGATGTAAAGTTCATCTTACAAAAGCAACAGGAAATTGTTCCTGTGATATTAGTCTGATTTCTGCTCTGGACCAGACTTTTGCTGAATGTGGGTTAAGCCCTTGGAGTCTCAGAAGAGTCCTGTTTGACGTGGTGAACGTGGCAGGCACAGCAAGGGTGTGGACGGTTTGTGTGGGCTTGGTGGGTTGGGGGTGATCATTTTGGGCAGCAAAAACACCATGATACAGCAAGGCAGGAGAGGACTCTACATTGTTTTAATATTATTCTTTCCACATTCATTAGCTTACTTAATTGCACTTGTCAGACGCTCCTTTTTTCTCTGAGATCAGTTTAGTTCTTTCACTGTTGCCGGAAAGCGTTTCCTTAAAGACACGAGAAAGATTTTTTTTTTCTTTTTTTGTGTTTAATGTAAGACACACATTTGAGAAATTAAGTAAGACAGCAAACAAGGGTGTTGATGAAAAAAGAAAAATAAGATTGGAATTTAATTGCTGGGGATGATTAATGTGTTGTCCCTGTGTGTGTACTGTAGTCTCAGTCATTATGGCTTCCCATCCATTATTATGGAAATATTTGTCCTTTTCATTTTTACAGCCCCAACACTGCAGAGTCATTGTTACTGGCGTTGGGAACCGTTTTCAGAGATTTTGTTTTCCTTTGTTAACGAGAAGGCACAAATTCATCCAAGCGCCTTCGAGCACCTTAAGCATCCGGACTTAGAAGCCGCCCATCTAATCTCCTTTGTGTTGAATTGAGCTCCACTGATTGCACATAGATGATAATGAGATGACATTATGACTAGTGCCATTCCGACATGCGAAACTCTGAGGTCTGCTCTTGAGTCGCTTCCTGATAATGAGGGTGTCCATAGCAACCGCTGATAATTTAATAAATGCTCTCTGTGTCGCTGTCTGGGATTGGTGGCATAACAATAATAGATATGCTGAAGATGACCTTCCTGTTGAAGGTCATTACATACATAGGGGGAGATACTCTAGGAAGACACTTTGATCTTTGACCCCCACACACCTAGCTTTGACCTATGACTTGATTCCAGCTTTATTCCAGCAGAGTGTGAGTCAAAGGTGTGGTATTAGTTGTAGATTTCCTGCTGGGGGTGTTGTGCAGTCAGCAGAGAGTAGCCTGTTTCAAAACACAGTAGCTTAAGTGGCGTTGTGAAAGGAAGGCCTGACTGTTTAGTGCTTTAGCATGAACAGAGTTTCTACAATGGTGGTGGACTTGTCAGGTTCTTTTCAGAAAAACCAGTCATCTTCTCCACACTCTGTGGTCACCTTTCCTTGAATTACAAATTGGAATCACAACAGCATTCACTTTGGTTGTGTTACATATAGGCTGACTTCATAGAGCCAGGTGCCATAGTTTAAAGGCAGACAGAATAATGGCATACTGTGATATGTTTATCTGGTACTGTATGAAGTCGGATCCAATGGTGTTCATTCTCTGGTACACAATAGCACCAAAAGACAGCCATGGTTCTGTGTAGTGTGCTTTCCTGCTGATAATTGAGTTGTACCTGATGGGGTTAAGCAGTGGGCAGAGCGGTTGGCAGTGGGGGGGGAGGAATTGGAGATTTGCCCACTAGCACCGCTGCAGAGATAGCACACATATGGCAGAGTGCCGTCTCTTTGTGCCGCTGAAGTGTACACATGTGCACACTGTCGTGAGGTCATCTCCACCCCCACCCCCCACCTCCTGCCTCTCCACCCACCGCCCACTCAGCGCCTGCTTCTCTGTCAAATGTGTGTTCGATATCTTGCCGCTAACATGAACCTCCTGAGATATGCTGCTTTGTGTTTGTTACATTAAGTTTTGGTTTGAGTTTACTTTTAATGTAAGGATGCTGTGTTTATCTGGTTGTTTTTGAAATAAATTGTTTTTTCATTACTCTCATTCCTTGTGTTCAGGTTACTGAAATTATCATATGATCTCCTCCTCTTTGCAATGTCTGTCTCAGTGTATTTTATTTCTGACAGATTTAAGTGTAATTCTAACAGCAGAGGAATTTCCTCAAAGGTCAAATAGACATGTTTGTTCTTGAAAAAAGATTTATTGCTTTTCGAGTTTACAAGAAAGTAGAATTCTAAATCAAAAATCATTCCAGGGAGAGAAGAGTATATATTATCTTTGTGTATCATTTGGCTGTCATAGTTTTTAGTTGTAAATTAAAATTACTGGTTAATTAAAGGTTACACTGGGGTATTTTTCCTGAATCCTCAATATCTTTGCCATGACCTCTTAATCCAGGCCTCTGTCTGAGAGACTGTGTGTTATGACCATCACCAAATCATAGGGGAAACAGAGCACTGGACTGTCTGAGAAAAACTCCTTAACTTTGTTTTCCTTCCCTGTTCAATTAAATTAAAGTAATCTGAACAAGTATTTCTGTTGTCATGACCATAACTTTACTCAGTTCCTAGTTTGTTGTTAAAATTGCATATCAAACAGTTTTCATGTATGGAATTTAGAAATAGACATTATGGGTAATATCCTGAAAACATACTGTTAGACAGCCTTCAGTAATTTTACTTACTAGGCCCAGATTCTCCTTACCATACAATCTTAATTGGTCCCTCAATGGGTCTGTGTCCCATGGTTACTGAATTTTGACCTTTTACTAGTGGGATTAAAATCCATGTTCATCTTCACCCAATGACCAGTTTAATGCACTTGGCATCCATGTCTAGGATCAGGAATCAGGAACGCAAACTCGTTTTGATGCAATATTACTGGTAAAATCTGCCCTTCGTGTAAATATGCTACTGGAGTCACTTTAAGTAAGATTAAAATCTCCTCTTGCTCCACCTCGATATCAAGAGACTGCTGAAAATGGCGAATATCCCCTTCAGAAACTCCACATCTCAGTCCAGCATTTGTTCAAGGAGCTCAGTGTTAGCAAAGGCCGTTCTTGCTTTTACTGACGCCTTATTAAAACACAGAGGTTTAACTGTAGGGCTCTGCCTTCACTTTCCCTTCTACCCGTGTTGGCCATGGACCAGTGACAGGTGTGTAACACAGCATACATCCCAGAGCATGAATGTGTGAATGTGGACATAAGCCGTGGCTTGCTATAGAAGAGGCTTTATTTTGAATCGGCACCTGCAGAGACATGAATCATGCTCAGCTCAGGAGATGCACATACCTCCTTTTCCATCTACTTAGAATTCTAATCTTTTGAGGGGATGATTGATAACAGTGTGCTACTATGTTTTTTTTTAAAAAGGTGTTAACATCAATAAAACTGTAAATTATGACAAATGAAGTACCTGTGAACAGCCACGACTAATCACTGCACATATTTACTTTGACACCATTTTTTTTCAACATATTTTAGTGTGTTGGAGTGGGAAAATGTCATCCGTATTTACCGTGTCACAAAGTCAAAAATTTTACAGGAAAGTGTTGATGGTGTAAATGGTCATAATTCTCGGGGTAACTCAGGGTACAATGCCATCTTAAATTGAGAGTAAAAAAAAAGATGCGTTGACAGCTTGCTGCTTCTAGTTGACATGCTGGTTACACAAAAGAGGCAAGAATATCATGGATATACAAGTACTATATTTGCTATAAGGCACTATTATAGTAAATGTAATGTGTGTAAATGACCCAGTAGGTTTGTACCATGCTGAAAGGGTTGTGGGTTTGAGACTACAAAACTGGTGATCTCCACTTCAATGCGCATTAGCCAGTCTTTCTGGAAAGAGGAGGCACAGCCCGATTAGCTCTTGGGAGATGCGTCGACATGCAGTGGTGTGTCACGTGACTGCAGGTGGGGACGTGTGGCCGTTGGCTTTTCTGGTGTTAAAAAAAAAGAAAACACGCTGACAGCAGCGAAATGATGCAAAGGGCCGCCGTTCCCTTCAGCCTGCGTCAGTGCGTCTCTGGAGATGCCGGAGGTGGCAGCTCAGCCCGCTGATGCTAATTAATGACACCAGAGAGGTGAGAGCCGACCCGGGACAGGCCCGCATCAAAACTTAAGTTTCTTTCAGCTGTCGCATATGGACCAAATTAATTACGCTTCTCGCACATTGCAGATTGCGCTTGCAATTCCATGTGTTTTTCAAGACAGAAAAAAAGCAAAACAATTAAATACTGTCTTTGCACACAATTGAGAAAATGAAAACACCTCAGACATAAATGGATTGATATATAAATTAGCTGGACTGGAAAATCTGAACAGCTGTCTATATTAACACCTATAACATCACACCCCCACTGTAGGCAATCTGTGCCAGTTGCATTTTATGCTTTCTTGACATTTTTTTCCTTATTTTGCTTGTCGTTTGTTTAGACTTTTTCGTTTGAATTTTCAGCCTTTGTCGTCTGGTTACATTTTTGAACAAAAAAGTTGCACTGTTGTAAAACGACTGAACACAGCGGTCATATTGTAAGAGATGAAAAACATTTGTCTTTAGGGCTTGACAGGACAACAATAACAAGCCATTCAAGTCTGGAATAAGCAGCTGTGTTTATGTGATGTTTGGAAGTTGGTAACTCAAAATTGGCAGCAACCTAGAACTTCAGATTCATGAAGACCTTCATCCCAAATGGGCAGCTTTGAATGTTTAGGGATTTGTCTTTGAGCAGTACCATTTCAGACTCCTGCAAGATCCCAAGACCCTGTGAACTGCTTCTGTTACTGCACAAAACAAACCTCAGCTCATCTTGGCATCAAATAAATACAAATAAAATAAATGGCCGGGGGTACGTCTACATAGGCGTGCTTTCGATCATGCTAGAGACCGTGGTCCGCTTATATTTTATGTAACATAAAAAAAAACAAAATAATGATGAAAGGGGTGTGCCAGCATCCTTACAGTTTGTCACCCCATCATCACAAGGTTATCTGGCTCTACAAATGTAATTTCAAAAGATGAAACTACTGACACCATTTATAAAGAAATCCATATTTACGCTCATATTTTCACTCGTGTTTACACTCATTCTGCGCTGCTCTTGCACTTACATTTCACAGCATTTGATGAAGGTAAACGGACTCTCGGCCCACTCCTGTGACGAGACAAGCCTCACGGAGGCCACACTGGGCCGTACATTTCGGTTTATAGCAAAAATGGCACAACAGCACGTTTCTTTGTGCCACGATGTTTAGCTACCAGTCCCAGGGTGGTAACCAGAGCACAATGTTCACAGGTCATTAGTAGCACTGGACATGCACTTACAAGAAAGAAAAAAAAAAATCAAGATGGTACAAAAAATATTTTTAAATAATACAGAATTTGTAAAATGGCAAGAACACACAGAATCCCCTAAGGTTACTATAGCAACGGTTTGTTTGTTTCTTAACATTATTGCATTTGTTAGTGTCGTTTTAAAACTGCCAGTTCACCAGGGTGGTTTCAGGGGTTACATGCTGTTAGAGTTAGTATGTAGATCAGGTAAAAGCACTTAGTAATACGGAGCACATCGCTGTTAATGTGCAGTGCTGGCCTGTCATTACACATGAGCTCTTCCACCGTTCTTGCCTCTGCATTCCCTTTGTGACTAATGAAGTAGTTGGGCAGGGGTTAATTGATGTTTAGCTTGATATGCGCTGTTTGAGTCATTTGCAAAAGTAGGATTATTTTTACAGCGCTTTGAAGTAGATAAACATGCTTCATAAAGGTTTAATCCCACTGCTGTGATTCAGTTAAAACACCACATTGATTTAATGTCATGGCTTTTATCTAATCACAGACAACCCAGTAACCAGACTCTTTATTTTTCTCTCATCAATGTCGGCACAGATCGCAACTGTGAGGCTGTACAGAACTGCAGGCACTGCTGATGAATATAGACAAGAGCACTGATTACCTGAGGGTCAATCCCATTTTGCTCTATGGCAGGAGCAGGATTCAAACAAGCCTGAAGTAATTCTCTCAATGAGATGCTGCTATGGAGATGCTGCTATGGAGACGGTGTTATGATGATGTTACAATGGCTGTGCCCTGTCAGCGACTTCTTTTGCTGATGCTCCTGCTACTGTGTCGGTAAGGCAGCAATCCCCCCGTTGACGCTGCTCTGCTGATGTTCCTGTGGCATTACTGTGCCTCTTTGATGAAGCTCCCGTGGCAATGAGCCCAGGACAGCGCACTTCAGAGAAGTCAGAGCCATTAAAGCTGTCACTATGTGGTGATGATCCTCTGGCTGTACAGCTGTAGCAATGGTCTTCTGGTGATGGTCCTGCAGTGATGTTGCTATGGTAATGATCCGGTAGCGATGCTGATGCTGGCACCCCTGCTACACCTGCGCAAGGGGCTTGGCCTCGCAGCTGACTCAGCCGCTCCGAACCATGCAGCAGCTCTGCAGAGAAGCAGGGAGCAGGGTAGGATGTGGGGGTGGGGGAGGGAGTTGGAGGCTTGCAAATGAGCAGTAAGTGCGCACTATATTGAAACCATTAGGCCGCTTATTCA
The DNA here is from genome assembly GCA_025773905.1 of Chitala chitala. Classification (NCBI taxonomy): domain Eukaryota; kingdom Metazoa; phylum Chordata; class Actinopteri; order Osteoglossiformes; family Notopteridae; genus Chitala; species Chitala chitala. The sequence goes on along the minus strand of JABJVR010000106.1, from coordinate 4,445,090 downwards.
CTTACAGGAAATGCAAATTGACTGACATTATCAGCTCGGTCCCCTCCAAACTACTCCTCCTCATTACCGCGGCTGAGTGGGCAGCTCCAGACCAGTCTCACTGGCGATAACACCTACCACTCCTCCCATATAGCTCTGTGTGCCCTCCCTAAATCAGAGATCAAAAGCTGAATTTGTACAGCTAAGGGCCTGGTGCTGTGGCATGGGGGGGTTGTCCCCCCTCGTTATTCCTCTGATTGGCCTCATTCAGCCCAAGGATTAGCCCACGTTTCTCCCATCGGCTGCATAGAATAATATAACAGCTTCTGGGCTATTGCTGATTAGGGGGATGGGCTGAGGGAGACCCCATCTCAGCTCAGGCAGAAAGGAAGAGAGAGGGAGGGAGACATGGAGAGAGAGAGAGAGGGAGAGAGAGGGCAGAGAATGCAAGGGGCAGGCAAACAGAAAGAGAAAAAAAGAGCATAGAGGAAGGAAGAATCGAGAAAGAATGAGAGATTCAGGGAGAAGAAAAGAGGCGGGGTCAGAGAAAGACAACAAGAAGGATACATAATGAGAAGATGAAAAGAGCAGGACAGGGAGAGGAAAGGAAAAAGGTAGAAAAATTAAAGAGAGAAAACAAGAAAGATAAGGAGAGTAAGGGGACACAAAAATGGGACAGAGGTAAATAAGAGTGAAAAGGGAACATAAGGAGAATGAGGCGAACAGACAGAGGAAAAGACGGACCGAAACATGAGTCAGAAAATAGAGCGAGAAGGGAGGGATGTAGAGTGAGGGGAAGAGAAGAAGAAAATAAAAATGAGAGGCAGAAAAATAGGCGAAAAAGGTTAAAAACAGAAAAGCCAGAGTGTGGATAGATGGATCCAGAAAACAAGCATAGGACAAACAAAGAAAGCCCTCACATCCACAGCAAGGTGTTTATTACATGTATTGTTCTCCTCTTACCTTAATATGACTACAACTGCTGAATAGCCAGGTATGCAAACGGAGACTGTGTCACTGAGTCTAATAATTAATTTGGATACCAGACCTCCGTCATTATCAAAAAAATATATATATGGCAACAGATCCCCTAAAAACAAAAAATTAAAAACTGAGCGCCCTTTGATAAAATGTAGCCCTGCTCTTACAATGCTTCTCTCCAGAACTGGGTGATGTGTTCACAAGCATATATTGTAAGAATCAGTAACCAGGGTGCAGTTTTATCTTTTGTCTGACACAGTTGTTTAACAGCACCAGATTAAAGAAAATCCAAAAAAAAAAACACAACAGGTTTGGATTTAGGCACAAGAAATAGGTTTGTCATTCACTTTTACATGCTTTCTTCTTTCAGTTGGATCCCAGTAAAAATCGACTGTCTGGGCTGAATGTTAACAACATGCGGAACCAGGAAATGGTTCCAAAGCACGACGAACTCTGCGATGCATTTTTATGTTATTAAAACAAAAAGACACCGACACTTTAGAGCTACAAAATGTATTTACGGAGCGTCGGTGCATGTGTATATCTCACAGTGAATAATTAAACCATATCTGTGATCATTTTAATTCTCTTATGTTAACCATCCAAGAGTTTAAACAGTTGGTAACTGAATTATCTTGCAGAAGTGTTTTATTTTGTTTATTTTTGGCCCTTGATGAATATAACATGAGTTTTATCACAACCAAGGCAGCTGGGTGTGGGAGAACACTTTTATCATTAATAAATTATGATTTTCTGAATCCAGGTGTCTGTTGTCAGCGGTGGTTCTTTGGCACCCCCGGCCATATCCAGGAAATTTTCTAATGTCCTTTTTTGCAAATGCAAAAGCCTGACTGTTAACTCCACCAGTTGAGAACACTCTGGAATGGGTTTCCAAAACATTAGATGTGATTCGTGCAAAAAAAAAAAAAAAAAAACTGTAAATCATTCCTGGCAGGAGTGTAAAAAGCACACCAGGAGTAGTGACTTCTTTTTCAGAGAATTTTCAAGAGGATGTTACAGGTTTAGGGACAGTAGATAGCATGTGACCCAGTTGAACTCTCACAAAGGACTGTGTTTTATACTGTTGAATAATTAAACAACAGTGGTTCGTCTGGATAAAATATGCAGGAAAAAAAAATTAATTCTGTACAAAAAAAAAAATTATAATCCCCACCTAATGCAGACCATATACGTTTTATTATTTTATAGAGTGAGTGGGTGTAGATCAATAATATCAGCAAATTTCTTCTTTTGCCGGAAACGTTTTCATAAGGAATGAGCATGACTAGCCTTAGCTGCTGGTTGTTTTAAAGCAGACTTGGTTAAAAATGTGGGGTTAACTCATTCCTTTACCCAGTTTTTCAGCGCAGACTTCCCTCTCAGCTCATTACTCACTGTTTTGCTGCCACCCTGCTCCCTACCCCCCAGTCACCTGTCTCCCCTCCCATGCTCCTGAGGTATATTAAGAGGGAATTTATGTACCTGGATTTCTGGTTGAGCGAAAGCCATTTGTCTTCCTGTTTCGTTCAGCGGTGCGTCCTACTCCCGACGGATTTCAGGTGGTGTGCGTTAAGGACCTGGCCTAGCCGTCTCCCTCGAGTTTCATGTAAAAGCCAAAACGGCCTTGAGCTGAATATAGAAGACTGTCTAATATTCATAACAGAAGCTAACAAATGCCACCATTTCTAGTCCTCAAAAAGCGTGTGTAGTCTCGACAGTTTTTGTTGTTTGTAGCACACGGCACAAGGTCAAACTGACAGGTGAAATGTGGTATTTTATCCTTAGCGCGTTAAACATTACATACAGGACCACGTGTTCAGCCCCTCACTCATTTCATATAGAAATGCCCTTATTGTTACCACAGATATTTGTGTGCTATGATAAAGACAGTGGCAGACGATGTAGTAAAGAAGTCAAAGAAGCAGGTTTTACTGTACAGATTCTAACCATGTGGAATTGGGGTCTGTGTGAATCACTTCAGATAAAAGTGCAAATGTGGTGAAGGCTGTTTTACAGAAGTATTGACTGTAGTACCAGTGTCTGAGGGATCGCTGGACAGCTTGATGAAGCTGCAGCCAGTTTTTTTTTTTTTGAAGCATCACAACTTCTGCTGACATGGAATGTTTTGCAGAACTCATGCTCAAGATCTTGACTCCCGTCTAGGTCCACACGTGTACAGAGTCTGACTCACACCTCTCTCTGGGGCTGCCGGGACCCCCGGTCACAGTGGGTGGGCAGGGTGGCGGGGGGAGGGTGGTGCGTTTCTGTCTGTTCAGGTTATTTTACTTCTGATTGGCGGAGCAACCTCTGGGCAGAGAGAATGTAAGGGTGTAGAGGGCACCTGTTCACCGGCACAGGGCCTGGGGTGGCCCTGCCTTGTTAGTTTTTACACCTGACCTTATCCACGGGTGTGTTTCACTAACACGTTTGTGCAAGTTCCTCTGCGACTTCTCCCCTGTTCTGCTCTTGCCCATTGGTCTGTTTGTTTTCTTGTAGCATCTTGTCTTCTCTGAGTGGTTAGTCTGCTTTTGAATCAGTGTTGGTTTAGAAGTCCTTGGGAATGCCAGCAACATGGAGTGTGGGTTTTGAATTTGGATGAATGTAGGTGAGAAAAGACCTTTTGACTAGACAATACTTCAGGGCCAGAGAAAATCTACAGTTCTCTACATGATGCAGTCCTATCTTGTGGCCTGCAGTTTTTAGTTCATATATACATATGGACAAATTTGTTGGTATCCTTCCATTAAAGAAAACTGAAATAAGTTGAAATTGACAAAAATAATAATAAATAATAATTTTATGAACATCAGTTAATGAAAATCAGACATTGCTTTGGATTTGTGAATCAAATTAATAATTTGAAAACCAAACTAAGGAATTTGACGTGGACATATTAGTTGGTACCCCTAGATATAGTACCCCTAAATAATTTGACCATAGTGACATGTTAAACTAAAGTGTGTCCTGTAATTAGCATCCGAGGTCTCTTCAATCATGTAATTACTCAACCTATTTAAATGTTTAAAATTGGTCACTCTGCTGTTTGGTATGGTGTGTACCACACTGAACATGGACCAGAGAAAGCAAACGAGAGAGGTGTTCAAGGGGATCAGAAAGAAAATTAATGACAAGCATGTTAAAGGTAAAGGCTATAAGACCATCTCCAAGTAGCTTAATGTTCCTGTGACTACAGTTGCAAATATTATTCAGATGTTTCGGTTCCATGGGACTGCAGGTATCCTCCATGGACATGGCCGCAAGAGGAAAATTTATGTGAAATTGAACAGAAGGATAATACGTATGGTAACCAAAGAACCAAGGACAACTTACAAAGAGATTCAAGGTGAACTCCAAGGTCAAGGTCCATCAGTGTCAGATCACACTATTCGTCACTGTTTGAATAAAAGTGGACTTAATGGAAGATGTCCCAGGAGGACTCCACTGTTGAAAGCAAATCATAAAAAAGCCAGACCAGAATTTGCCAAAATGCATATTGACAAGCCACAATGCTTCTGGGAGAATGTCCTTTGGACAGATGAGACAAAACTGGATCTTTTTGGCAAGTTGCATCAGCTGTATGTTTTCAGATGCAAAAATTAAGCTTTCAAAGAAAATAACACTATATCTACTGTGAAACATGGAGGACACTCGATTATGTTCTGGGGTCGCTTTGCTGCATCTGGCACAGGGTGTCTTGAATCTGTGCAGGGTACAATGAAATCACAAAACTATCAAGGCATTTGGAGAGAAATAGCCTGGTGTCAAAAAGCTCTTAGTTGCAGGGCATGGGTCCTCCAACATGATAATGGATCAAAATACACAACTAAAAACACCCAAGAATGGCTAAGAACAAAACATTGGACTACACTGAAGTGGCCTTCCATGAGCCCTAAATCCTATCAAACAAGGAAAAAGTTGAAATATGCAGTCTGGAGAAGGCAGCCTTCAGACCTAGGACAGCTCGAGCAGCTTTTTGTCATGACGAGTTGACCAACCTACATGTGGACAAGTGCAGAAGTCTCATTGAGAGCTACAGAACTGCTTGATTGCAGTGATTGCCTCAAAAGATTGTGCAACAAAATGTTAGGTTAAGGGCACCATTTACATTTCCACTTTATTTAGCAGACGCCTTTGTCCAAAGTGACTTACAATGAATAATAGTACACATGCATGTCACAGACTAGGTCAAACTGTATCAGAGAATCTAACTAACAGTAAGTGCTGTCCTATCATCAAAGTGCACATGATTAAATCAAGCAATTGTCTCAAAGTTATTCAAGTAAAGCATAAACATATACAATGTAGGTCTTCAATTAACAAGAAAAACATTTACAAGCAAACAAACAGCCAACACCATTGCTGCAATGGAGTGAATGGAAGCAAAGATTTCAGGTTTTAAGTCCTAAGGTGCTCCCTGAAGAGACGTGTCTTTTGTTGCTTGTGAAATGTGGACAGCGACGATGAAGTCCTCAAAGCAAGCGGAAGTTCGTTCCACCATATAGGCGCCAGAGAAGAGAAGAGCCACCAAGGTACCACCATTTTTTTCTAGGCTAATTTCATTATTTTGGGTTTTTATATTATTCTGTTGCATCACAATTCAGAAGCAATGTTTGATTTTCACTCCATAATTTTTATCACTTTTGTCAGTTGTAAGTTATTTCAGTAACCATTGTTGGTTTTTCTTTCGTTAAAGCAAGGGTACCAACACATTCACTTATGTGTGTAACCTTTATAATACTGAAGTAAATATTTTCTGCTTTACGTCCAGCCCTCATATAGTGGTATTTGCTTGTGTGTGTATGTGCGTATTGAGATCTTGGTAGTGACAGCAGCCATAGTTGTGGTTCAACATTGACACCTTCCCTGTGTATCTTCACTACCTTAACCAGGGTCACCAACTATATCCAGCCACAAAACAAGTCTTATTTGTCTGTGTTGACACAATATTGACAGAATATAATGAGAAGCCTTTGGATGTTAGAAACTGTGGCTGGGATTTGGATTGGATGTTAGCCTACAGGCTTTTACATGCAGACCCGGCAGCACCCATGTCAAGAGCTGATAACAGCAGAGTGTTAGAAGAGAATGCTGGCATGTATCTGTATAAGCCCCTCTCTGCATGTGCTGCGCACCTGTTTGGTCTCCTTTTGTCATCGGGCAATTCAGCGGTCACCTGTGATGGGGCCTGTTGAAGCTCATCATGTGATTATGCTGCCGTTTATATGAACAGGTCTATTAATATGACTCAAAGGCAATTACAGTAATAACTCAGCAACAGTGTCTACTGGCCCCCCCAAACCCACAGACCACCAGAAGCCAATGACATTAGCAAGACTGAGGTTGGCACCGTGATTTACAAAGGCTCAGAGCTCATCTGTGACTGTGTGACCTGATCGCTGTCATTTAAAATTCAAAACTCAGCAGGAACCCAGGGAGAGGAAAAGATTAATTTCTAGTGGTTAAAAACTAATGATAAGCTATTTTCCACTTTTAACCTGTTATCCGTTAAGGGTTGTCAAGGAACCGCTACTTATCTCAAGAAGGCCAGGCATGGCACACTATGGCAGCACACCAGTTTATTGCAGGTCAGTGGAACCTGTATGCATTCATCTTTCACAACCATACATGTGGACATTCAGACCCACAAATTCAATTGTTTGTCTTTGGGATAGGAAACAAAACCAGACCATCCTGCTGATGCAAAGGTTGACTCACAGTCAGCAGTACTATTGATCTGTGACTACCATTTCCTGTCCCTCTCTCTAGGACTTTGGGCTGTGCAGGAGGAATTATATCCCTTAGCTGCTTTTGAAAAGCTTGGGGACTCCTCAAGAAGAGTCAAGGTATGTGGCTGGAGTCATGGGGTTCTGGGCTGACCTCCACTGCTGCTGTGACTCCTGACCAAGAATGCAGAGTGAACAAGCCGTGAGATGCAGTCAGCACTCTGGTCTCATTTACTCATGAATTTAGCATCCATTTAGCATCTGAGGGGGGGGGGGGGACAGCATGAGTGATGCCATTGAGTGTTTTTGTGTCAGGACCCTGCAGGGCTTGTATTTTTAGCAGCTGCATCTTGACCCATGTGTTACTGGTTTTGTTGACCTGCATCTGGTTACAGTTCAGAGTATCTCATAAAGTGATGAAAACATATTCTGTTAAAAATGGCTTAAGAAAGTGGCAGTGCTATAGAGAAGAAGGTGGTGATGACTTCTGAAAAAGTTTTGACTCACAGAAGTGTGGAATAAAAAAACAGAAAAGTCCTTTGTAAGTATGATATGAATTAATCCACCATATGCTATGTAAAGAAGAACTGTACAACTGTGCTATCATTATAGTCATCATCTTTTCCTTTTAGTGGTTTTATGTACTGTAGGTTTGTGATTAAAACTGTTTATTTTCATTGATTAATGCAAACTTTTCAGCCCTTCAGTTATAACAAATGCAAAGTATTTTTATGCATTTCACCTATACATATGTCACATGTTGTTAACAGCCTATGGTGAATATTACGTCTCTAAGACCCTAACACGTTAATTAAAATAAAAACAACCTACATACATAACAAGTTAACAGATGAAATCTTAATGAAAAATACAGCAGCAGACACAGGTGCTCTTAGAGAACTGGTGTAGGACAGCTGAAGTCAACCCTAAGGTTGAAACCAATACCCACCTGAGGTCGATTTCCTTAGCTGGTGGTTTTCTGTCATCTATATAGATCGAGTACCACACACTGGGTGCTTGGAAGGCAATGCTCTGCACCTGTGTTATTAAAAGTGCAGTCCAACAAAGCATGGATGCTGGCCCTGAGATGCTGCAATTAGGAAGGTGACACAAGCTCAGGTGTAAAGTTCATGGTGGGGACCCTCCTATAGGAGCACATGCAAATGTATGAGACACAAATGACAGCGCCATTGTCTCGCTGGAGACTCCCCTCTGCTATCCACTCCAATAAAAATGGGTCATGAGGTTAATTTTGCCTGAACAGTTGCAATGTTATGCTCAATGCTTCTATTTGTTCATATCGCTCAAACCTTTGGAACTGAAAAGATGCATTATGTAAGTCCTGCAAATTCTACTGACATTAAATTGATGTGAATGACATCATGTCAAGTAACTGAAATAACACTTTTACAAATTAACTTGTGGTAACAGGTACCTGCTGAAATAAAAATGTACAGAAATCCTGACGATACAATCAGAATGTAAAATTATTTGTATTACATTGGACTGGAGTGTAAAAACGTCCAGCAATGCATGAATCACTAGATTCTAGATAGATTAGTTTTGTAAATGATTCAAACAATATGATTTGGAAAGAGTGTGTGTTTGTGCGTGAGAGAGAGAGAGAGAGAGAGAGAGAGAGAGAGAGAGAGAGAGATTTAAGCCTTGGTGTCTGATTCCAGGTGTTATTGTCCGCTTGATTTCATCTGTGAACCATAATAAACTTTCTTAATGAAATACGTAATTAACATATTATAATTGTGGTAAAGATGATTTTGACAGAGATCATTTTCCATATCTAATACTATGCTAATTTAATCTGTTCCCCTCTCCTCGACATGACCTTTCATGATTAAGTTTCATGGAGGATCTCTCTCTATCCTCGGCCGGCTCCCTCTTTCTCAGATGTGATGGATTGATTTATGCTCCGCGCGGTGACCCTCCGCGGATGCGCCTGTCACCGCTTTTCGCGCAGAGAAACGTGCACAGATGGCAGAGGGGACCGAGAGACCGGTCGAGTCGCGGGCTCCTTTATGTGTGGTCTGCGGTTTCCTGCAAGGGAAATGAAAAAAGGGAAAAACTGGGAAGGTGGCGGGTGGGGGATCACACGCGCGATTGAAATGTAGAGCCGCAGCCGGTCAAGTGAAGCTCTGCTCTTGGCAGCACAACTTTGATTCCCCCGGGAAAAGGAAATCGTCCCGTTTTTCAAGCGCAGCTGCGGTTTGATCCCTCGCATGTGGTTGAAGCTACCCACCTCCCTCCTCCCTCAACACTTTTGTGGAATAAACACGGCGGCAGTGCCCCACCAGTGCAGCATTCCGCTCGGTACGATCCTCACGACCCGCCCGCTTGCTCGGCGGCTCCCTCTCGGGATGAAGAGAGACTCATTTGCGAGGTGAAAAATCCACGACACGTTCGATGTGCAATCCAGATTCAGCAGATAATGCAGACACACGGGACCGAGGGGGGCGTAGTGTCACCCTAGGGGCTGCCAGTACAGGGACAAAAATGTCTCAAGGAATCTCTGAAACCTTGAAGGTACCGCAGAGAGTGATTTACCGGTTTTTAAACACCACCGAATACCTTTATTTATATTCAAAAGAACCGTGAACATTTTTCCTTTGTGTCAGAGGTATAAGATCATTTGAGGCTAAGTGACAGGAAGCAGAAAC
>JABJVR010000106.1:4381820-4427258 GCA_025773905.1 Chitala chitala | reverse complement strand
CACCACTCCCCTGACTCCCCCGGCTCCCCCATGCCTGTCCAGTTCTGGTCCAGCCCTATCTTCGGCCCCACTTCTGACCCAAGGAGCCCCCCTAGCCACACCACCACCGGTGCACTTCGTCAGCCCATCACCGCGTGTTACACTGCAGTTCCGCGTGCCTCTGCAGAACGTCCTCCGACACTTTTTGCGAGTCGGCGTCTGTCTGCTAACGACGTCTGAGTGCTCATCCCACCATCAGCTGCTTTCCTTTTCACCCCCCCCCCCAGCCCCCACCTTTTTAAATAAACAGCTCTCAGAAAGCTGGTATCGATATGCAGGGAAATGCATTTCACGGGCATGTTTTATTTATTCCTTTTCTCCCTTCGTTTTGGCAGATGCTCTTAGCTAGTGTGACCTGCTGTATGAGAACGAAGAGCTCCAGAGAAGGTCAACAAGTGCAGCACCTCATGGCGTGACAATTCAGGTGCTGAGCTGAAGACACAGTAATGTCCAGCAGACTGACATATAAGCTCTTTTGCAATTTAACTAGTCCCTTTTAATATTAAGTATATTCTTCTTTTATTATTTAGAAGCATAGTCTTAGCGATATTGCTGTTATGACATTTGTTGTATTGTGATATTTGGTATATATCTACTTTATTATTATTACTGTGACTACGGTAACTCAGCAGGTAGCATTGTTGCCTCACTCCTGGACTGCTCTTCACATGTTTTCCACATGCCTGTGTGGGCTTCTAACACCTCACATCTAAAGACATGCAGTTATACTGAAACCCCTTCCCATTTTTTAGTGGCCTGGTGGCTCAATGGGTAGAACATCGAGCTGAGAGGGTGAAATCCCAACCCAGGCACCAGGTGTGTCCCTGAGACAGACATTCAAAAACGCTAGCTCCCCGGGTGCCGTGTGTGGCTGCCAACTGTTCCCCCCAGGGAATGAGCTAAACGCAGAGAACAAATTCCTTTTATGTGACAAACATACTTGGCCAAAAACCTGATTCCCTTTCCCTTTCCTTTTCTTTGTGTCTGCGTTAAGTTAAATGCTTTTGTTCCTGTTTACGCTGCTTTAATTTATTCTATGTCCACTCATAATGTTTCTTATGCTAGCTGCTCTAGGTCACCCTCTTTTGGATGTGCCTCACATTACACCGAACTGGGACTGGAGGAAAAAGAGGGCTTTGGTCATGGGCCACCCAGTGTTTGTGGGACAAAGGAAGAGCAGGACTTGGTGTGTGGTCCCCGAGTTCTCCTCGATGGTCACTGAAGGGAGGCAGAAAGGTGGGTGTGCAGGGAGTGGGGGTGGAGGCGTGGACTCATACTGGAGAGAAGGCTCACCCGAGAGATCGAGGTCACCTGGCGTGTCCCCAGTTTCAATAAATAACACGGGTAATAACGTGGTTGTTAAGGATACTCCCAGCTGTTGGTTTGAATGTTGATTTAATGCAATGTAAAAAGACCATATAAATTTAAAAACATAACATGCACAAGGCTTCAGGAAGACTGCTGAACTGTTTGTGTTCCTTTGTAAAATGTTTGACTGGACATTACAGGTCGGCTGAAGTATAAATTAGTTAAGTAAAACAAAAGCACACAAGCTAATGCAGACACACTTAGCCCTTTAAATTGAATATATTTAAAAGTGATAAAATGAATATGAAGCCATTGTGTAGTATGGCTGTGCATGTGCTTGTAAACATAAAAAAGAATACACCAGTAAGGTCCTGTGTTCTCACTTGTTTTAGATTTTATGCTTATCAGGGTACAGTTAAAACATCTCTGTGGCAACGGTCCTGTGTGATATGGTATTTCACGTTCTTTCATTACCTTCCTTAGACCAGATAAATGAGGAGGAATCTCAGTTTAAAAACCAGTTTTTCCCTGTTTGTCAGCTGGGAGCTCTGTGTCTCTTAATGCCGTTTGTATCTGAGCTGCAGTTTTTCTTCTACCCGCTCCAAGTGCCCGGTCAGCGTGCAGACTGGCTCTCTGGCCCGAAGGCACTGCTGCACCTCCTCCTTGGTCTGTGCCAGGGTGTCCCCTACCCTACGGTTTCCCCACTGATGCTTTGTGGGAGAAAAACATGAGAGGAGAGAAGCACACAGCCTACATATAAATTCCTCTGAGAGCAGGGAAATCTCAGAGCTTCTCCGGGTAGCTGTTTTGTCATGTTTTATATCATTCTACTAATAAAATGCAAGTCCTTTGCTAAAGACCCGTGCTCCCAGAAGACGCTTGCTCTAAATGCATTCCAAACACAATTGTTTGCCTTCCAAACTTGTTTCGTTTTTCCCTTTTGTTACTCGTAACCTTTTTTTCCTGTAGAAAAAAAAGCAGAAAAAGACAGAAAGGCAGTATTGTTGATGAATATTAATAAAAAAAAAAAGCCTGGCCAGATGGCCGATCTACCCGACCGCTTGTCATTCGGTATATGTCAAGCTTGTTGGGGGGGGGCGGGGGAGCCAGAAGCATCGTCCACATGCTGCCACACCGAGTGCTGCAGTTCTGTAAACCCTGCTGGTTCGCAAGTCAACTATTTCCAGGGCTTTCAGAGAAATTCTCTGCTTCCTCCTGATACTAGGTCTGGCTGGACTTCTCTGTTTTGTGGGCTGAAGCACCAGGGGTTCCAAAACCTTGCTGTGGCAGGCCGGTGTATATGCATGTGTTTAATTCTGCTTAAGCACTTAAACCTTTGATGTAGCCAATTATTTTCTTAATTCATCTACTTTATTCTTCTCCCTAAGTACAGGGGCTGTAAAGGCTTTAAAGAGAGTCGGTAAGCTCGCATATGTATGGGTCCTCCAGGAGAAGGTTTGAGAACTTCTGTCTTACACAATAGCAGATGATAAAAGAATGGGAAATAAATAAAAAAAAACAATATCGTTATAACAGGAACATGGCTTGGCGGAAAGTGATGTAGCAGGACATAGGGCTGGGGATTGCTTTCCTCGTCTGGAATATTGATGGCGCCCAGTGTAGTGGAATCACCTGAAGAGACAACTCTATCTCCCTCATCAATATTCACAGGGCCTCTAATGAAAGAGACGTCACTGGAATTTGTGGCTGCTTTAGTGCGAATGCCACCGGGCTGCCCACTCCGCCATTGACAGATGTGCTGTCGGTAGCAGTTCAGGTCTCATCGCCGCACGTTTTCCATGAGCCTCAGCCACTGTCTGCCTTAATTCTTGCTAATTGAGGACGTGGTAGTCCTGCTCTGACTGCACCAAGAAGCTGTATAGCGTCTGATATTGCAATAAGGCCGTGCTGCAACCGGTTATCGTCTGTCCTGTTTACGTGTTTGTGTTTGTGCCATGCGTGGGATGAATATGTTTCTCCTGTTGTGGTTGCCATTTGTACTTTTAATAAGCTACATACTTGATATTCATTGAAGAGGAAAGGGGTATGAATCTGCCATTGACGAAACATAGCCTCTTGATTAAATATCCCGAACTCACTTTGGGCCATTATAAGAGGGTAATAGGGGCACAATGGTGTCAACTCTGAAGAAGCTGTGGCCCACCGGTAATCACTATGAAACAATCGATATCTGCAAAGAACAATGATGGGGAAATCCATGCAGCTAAGCATGCTATAACAGTTTGTCCATTATTGTTAATACATGATTAACTCAAGTACCTCCAGCTGAACTGTGTCGAGCACATGGGAGGCCCATTAAATGACATGTTCTAATTAAACACATGTAATACATGTTTTATTTCTGCCCAGTGGAAGAACACCAGACTACTGCAGACAGGTAGGTTGGCCAGTACAAGTGGACTCCATTGTCCTTCCATACTGTACATAAGAGCAAAACTGTGGTCCTCACATTTCAGAGATGAATGAAGGCCAATGAGATGGGATGAGATGTTGGGGGTGAGGGTGGGGGGTTAAAATCACAAAGTCACTGCAACCTACAGGAAACAAGACAGAAGACAGGAAAAATCCAAACATAAAAAGTCTTGAGAAAATGTGATGTTAAGTTAACGTATCATAAATGATTCAACAAAAGATACAGAAACCAGAAGGGGACAATTTCAGGTGAACACAAGGAAAATAATACTTTATATATAAGGCAGTGTGGACTTCTAATAATGCAGTTAAGGCACACTTCCTACACTTATTCACTTCATTTATGGTAGTCAATAAAATAACCCAAAAAATCGAGAGGGGCGAACTCCTATTGTCCACAACATTTCTTAGCTTGTTAAAATGTAAAGTAACAAATGAATTCACGATAAAAGATTGGTGATAACATCGTCACACTTTCACATAAACCATTCCAACTGTTTTGTAATTAGGAGGAGGACAATGGTGCCTAGTACCTGATGGGTCACAGGTGTGTAATATGGAGAACATTGAGTTACAGAGTCTCGGAATTTTAATCATTGTGATTATCCTAAGTAAGACAATTATGTAAATCTGAGACTGACGATCCATACGGAGGACACCCACACACACACGCACACACTCGCACTCTTCACAGACACACATGGTCAAGTAGGAAGCTGTGGAAACAGTTTGGGAAATCAGCTTTCATGTCAATCTGTCGTCTACCAGCTTACTCATCTTGAAGGACTTATGAATTAAGAACACATATAGTTTTTATTCACTGGCAGCTTCTAATCAGCTTGACTGTGTATCGTGTCAAGTTGCACACAGAGCCCCCCTCCCCATTACCATTGACATCTCTTTGATATTTTGGTCTTTACTAGTTGTGTACTCTGTAGAACATCTATCTTTTTCCAACTGTCTGATAATTAGCCTGTAATGCTTTCATCTGTCTTTCCCAGTGTATGAAACACCTTCCCAGTAATGAAAGTTAACACACACCCAGAAAGGCTGTGGACAACAAAACGACAAAGGACAAGATGAGGTGTTCTCCATGGCCTGTTCTGTCTCCAAACACTGAGACTGTAAGGTTGCAGACATTCAATCTCTGGTGGTAAATTTGCAAACAGTCAGGCATATCTGATGTACAGAGAAACATGAATATGATATATTTAAAATACTACAATTTAATAATTATTTTGACTAAAAGTGTGTTTATATTAAAAGGATAATTGTAAAACATGGTGAATTAATCTGTAGGTTTTGAAAATACCCAAAAGGTCAAGGTTATGTGGTCTAAACCTTAACAAATGCACCACAACTATGTCTTATATAAAGTTACTGTCTTTAATGACACAAACTAAATGTTTGGCAGAATTGTTTTTTTAACTGTGCTGTCTTGCTGTCTTTAAATAGGGGAAACTAAACACCTGCAAAGCAGGTAATACACTGTAGATGGCTGTTCTGTAGTTAAAAACAGAGCAGATGGCTTTGCATGGGCACCTGGGCAGCTGCAGTTCATACATCAGTTTCAAATCATTATTCCTCATACCTGACAATTTTAAATGTCATTGAAAGTGTTTTCATATTATACCTGACAGCCAGGTTTATTCTCATTCTACCATGTGCATCATAATTGAGATGAGGTTTAAAATGTTTATTTTTAAAACAAATTATAAGTGTTGTTCCCCATGAATTTTTCATACGATTGATTTTTAGATTTGCCACAATAAACCTTGCAGCCAAAAGACAAATAGTTTTTTTTTTTTTTAAGTCAGTCAGTGTTAGTTTGTGTGATAAGCTTTGCTGTTTGCTAAGACTTCCATCCAGCCCATATAGCCACGTTATTCTTGGTTTGTTTCTGCTCTCTGTGTGGGTTACTGTTTCTTATATTCCCCCTTAAGCCTGAAGTTTACTCACCCTAATACCGAATGTGACAGTACTGAAAAGAATGGGACGAATTTGGACTTCCATGTCTTCCAGCTTTGGGCTTGTTGAGGGATGACCGAGATCACATATGGCGCTTCTTCACTGACACAACTGCGCCATGATGTGCAGTGCTGTACCCTGTTGACAGACCAGGATGTGGAGTGAGTTGCTTTTGCACAAAGCAGGTACAGCTCAGTAAAAGGTGCTGCTTTACCATGTTATGTCAAATTACCTACTTGACCCTTAATAAAAACAGACAGTAACGTGACTACACACGATAGCTCGTCAACATGGAGTTCGTGTTGTGACTTCAACATCTGCTTTTCAAAACAGCTTAGTCCGGCAATAGCATAGCATGGCAAAGCTGCGCCAGTGGAAAAGCACCATTAGTGCCTGTCTCACCTGGATGAGATCTATGCTTGTGCTTTTATTCCTTGAGCAGAAAACACAGAGACTCGACCCATCACAGTAGAACATCATCGTCTTCTCGGCTGATGACCGCACAGAAGTGGTGTCTAAATGTTGTTCTGTTTCTCGATGTTCACAACCCCCCAGGACAGCGAATGACTTATTGTGCCTCCCGTGGCCTGCTACGGTGCCAGCGTGAGCCGAAGGGGACGGGTACGGCTTTATTACTAAGTGGGTGTCACTGCACCAAAGTGCCTTTGGGCTCCATGGTTAAGAGGGTCATTTAGAATGTGTGTGTGCATGTGTGTGTGTGTGTGTGTGTGTGTGTGTGTGTGTGTGTGTGTGTGTGTGTGGAGGGGGAGGGGGTGACAATCGATATGTGCAAGTGGGAGAGTGGTGCATCTGTGTCATTGTGTTGCATTGCCAGACTGTGGTCCACATGGTCACTGGCTATGAGCAGCAGAGATGAGCACAGCCGTGATTCGCTGGCTGTAATGTACTGAAAGGTACAGTTAGGTGGTGAGCAATGAAATTTAACTCATACTGAACTTAATAATAAAAATTAAATACACCATTGTCTATATAATTAGCAATACTACAGGGTTACTAAATATTTAGAAGAGTAGGAAAGTGCTAGGTCAGCTTCTTTGGTTTTATTTTACATTAATGTTTCTTTTACTTTCAAATAAAGTTTTTGGTTTACATGCTAGAAAGAGCTGATCTGCAGTAGCATAGAACAAGATGTGTAATCTGGACTGCTTTCATGTAACATCTAGCTGTATACATGGATTAAATGCTTCAGTTAAACAGCTTGTATAAGGTGCACATACTAGTGGTTACATGTTCACATACTGTTCCATGCTGACGTATTTTCAGTAAGTATGCAGGAGTTTACCTGAAGAGTTTTTTTTTCTTTTGTGTGTTATTTGGCCCTGAGGTGTGCTTCGTGAACCCAGCCTACCCTGGGGCTGTCCCCCCCACCTCCCTGCTAGGCTGCAGACAGTGGCCCTCTCACCTGCCTCCAGGCCGTAGCCCCACACAACATGCAAGGCCTGTCAATCAAGCAGCTTACACATCAGGACAGTAGCTTTCTTGTGGGTTTTTGGGGGGGGGGGGTGGAGACACTGGTGAGAGAGAGTATGATCACCACCAGAGTCACCCACTCCACCACACTAGGCATCAAAATAGTTCTCCAC
The DNA here is from genome assembly GCA_025773905.1 of Chitala chitala. Classification (NCBI taxonomy): domain Eukaryota; kingdom Metazoa; phylum Chordata; class Actinopteri; order Osteoglossiformes; family Notopteridae; genus Chitala; species Chitala chitala. Next base: position 4,419,906 of record JABJVR010000106.1, on the reverse strand, counting down.
AGGTAATTGCATAAAAATAGGGCATCCTTGGGGATGCTGCTGTTTGGCTCTCTCACTGACATGACCGTCTTTGCTTTGGCTTAGTGTGCAGCTGTGGCCTCCTGCCAGCAGAGGGCAGGCATGTGAACATTAATGGTCTTGAAGTCATGGAATGGAATTAAGTTCTTTAGCCAAGTATGTGGGTTGTGTACAAGGAATTTGTTCTCTGCATTTAACCCATCTCCCTAGGGGGAACAGTGGGCAGCCATTTTTTTCATGCTCATGGAGCTAGCTAGTAATAAGATGGGACGCACACCATACTGTACCACATATCGGCGGCTCTGTGTACGTTGCAGTTAAATTAACACTGAGGATACTGAAGTAATGTTTACAAGGGCCACCATCTATTTGATTACAGTTATACACTTTACCTGGAAGTTCTACTCAGAAAAGTCACCTCACCATCTACATATGGGATTAAGGGTTCAAAAAATGTAACCACAGTGCTGTTATGATCCACAAAGGTGTTATGATTTTTACTGTCTGTGTTGGAGTACTCTTGAGAAACCTGGGCTATTTCAGTGGAATTTAAATCTGTAAGTAAAATCAGAGATTCTTTGCAGTACAGACTTTCGTTGTGAACAGCTGCAATTTCTTGTATTGACAGACTTTATCCAGTAATCAGCTCTATGAAAACAGTAACATAAATACATAAATTTCAGATTGTATTCTGAGCTATTTTATCTTAAATATTCCCTAATTTTTAAAAATTGTTCAGCAGTGAAATAGTCTCTGTAGAAAGAACAGATCTGAAAAACATTAGTCATTTTAACTATCTGGGCACAGAACATTTTAGCCTGCAAATTACCATGAAAACCTGTGGTTAAAATGTTAAACATATAGTGTAAATGAGACAGTTCTGGAACACAACTAAGTGTTGTCTCATTTGTGCGGCTACCTAACCCAGATCTGACCCAACGCCCAACGCCTTCTGGAGTGCCTGTTCTGTTCTTTTTCAGAGCACTGAATTTTTCTCTGGTGTAATAAAAAAAAATCTAATAAATAAAAAATAAAACAATTTCGCTTGATAGTTTTAACGGGGCCTTTTGCGCAAACACAATGACACGCATTCATCTGAAGGCCAGGCACGAAATGTTTTCTAATTGTGAGTGAGCGTTGGGATGCAGTGCACTGCCAACATCCTTGTGATCATATCTGTTTACTTCTGAGTTTCACCGAGTTACAGCTCCCACTTCGACATTGTGTTAACATCATAATACAGACGCTATCTTACTGTCAGAAATCACACTCGTTTGCTCGTGCCTTTTTTTTCTCCTCCTTAAATTATTATTTTCGCTGCCGTCTGTGGCCGTTGCTTATTCCAAAATAAGACTCCCACATGCGACAACAACCGCCCACTGTCGACCTCTCACAAAGTACCGACTAGTACAAAAGTTTGACGAAATCCAACTTAACAGCTGCAGCTTTCAGGAAGTGAAATGCATTTATACCCATGTGGCATGATGGGAAAAAATGAGACAGTTAATTCTGCATCCTGTATAAATGTTTCTTTACTATGCAAACATTTAGCACAGTAGAATTGCAAAACACCATGAATATACATACACTGTTCATTTATTCCTTTGAATTTAGGCCTAGGATAAACATAAAAATGTTGTTTAAAAACGAGAAGTTGTGGGGAGTAAAACAGATGAGTAGTATTTATTTTTAAGAGGTTTTCTAAAATGTTACGCCCAAATCCATCTCAGGAGTCATTATGTTGAATATATGAGACCGCTGTGTTTTATAGACTTGAAAGTACAGGAGACTGATTTTTTACTCTGCAAAGCAGGATAATCATTACTGGAGGGCTTCAAGACCCAAAATTATAATGTTGGATTTTATCACTAATGAAGAATTAAGCAGCAGTGCATTAGACAGAATCCAGATTTCCCTTAGACATGATTATCAATTCAGATATGGAAGACAGATTTTCAGATTTCACAACCGTGTCCTACTGAACTTCGTCGATGTAGCAATAAAACGTGGGGTTCTCAAATTTTCTGCTCACACCATGTCTTTGTTTTTCCTGTAAGGAATCACCCAAAGCACCGAGATGGAAGGCACATTGTTCATTTAAAAATGAGCAGTTTAAAGGTTGGCATTGTTTATTCAGAGACTGAATTTTTACACCTTGCCACTAATTACTTGCCTTTCATGTGAAGGACCAACTGTAAAAATTAAGCAACTGACAGAGTTGATCTGGTTTCACTTCCCAGAATAGAACAATATCCTAATGTCCTAACAAGGAGCTGCTAACACGACTGGTCCAAATGCTGAGACAGATGGCGTCTGGTAGCGCAAACCGCTCGCTCTTTAAGTGAAATGTCTGATTGCGAATGCATAGCAGCCGGTTTTGGGCGAACTGGCCGGAATGCCGGTGTTAACACCTCAGTTCTAAGTGCTATGGTAAATAGAATTTTGACATGCTGTTACAAGTGTGACATCTCATCAGAAACACAGGACAGTGGAAGTGGTTTCCAAAGCGTCCCTGCATGAGGCTTGCATGCCTAGACTGGCATTCTTATATTTTCATTTTTTTTTTCCACAAGGCACATACTAATCTATGCTTTCCTGCCCTCTTCAACTAGCACAGCGGAAAAGTACGAACGTTTTCCTTATTTGTATTCTAGCCACAACGGGAAACCTTCAAAACAGACACGTACTTGGGTTTAAAAAAAAAAAAAAAGCGATCCATTTGTATTTGTCAGGCTCATGGGTCTAACAAAGTGTGTCTTTCTTCTGAATCAAAGTTGGCCATGCGGGGCGCCCCGCAGATCAAACAGCAGCTCTCAGCACACCAAAGCTAGAATCTTCGCCAAAGCCTGCCTTTGTTCACTGCTGCTTTCTGGTACTGGGTTCAGTCAGCTGATGTGAAAATATTTTAACACTGCAAATAGCTGATAGTGGAGACTAAAATGTCAGGCACTTTATTTGTTATTTGATATCAGGCTAAACATGCACCCCATGTATTTCAGTCATTGTCTATTGCAGGTGCCTGTAGATTTATGTCATTAAACAGGCAGATTTGCACACGCTGTTATGTGATTAACACATGGTTTGCTCCTATAAGTCTTGTGCACTGGAGTGTTCCAAATCCTTTGTGCACCAGGACAAAGAGATTTCAATCAATTCTTCTGTTGAACGTCCATTTTATGTTTCCATCAGATCGTTTAAGCTGCGTTCAACTGGGCAACTCACGTTTCTCTGTGAATTTGTTTGTATTGTGATATACGAGTAACTGAAAATAGCTACTTCCTTGCCAGGTGCCAAGTTCAGCATCAGTGATGGCAAAAACCTGACAATGTGACAGAAGGAAATCCTCTGCCCTCAGGAAAAGCAGGCCTTAAAGTTAATGCTGGTCTTGGTGCCACAGCAAAGCAGTCACCAGGTCAGCAGTCCCGTGTGCTGCTGTTGTTGACAGGGAAAATCACGCTTGTTTACACTACAGACTTGGTCCCCAGAAGAACCCATGTAAGCAGAATGAGCTCGGACTCATGCAAAAAAAAAAAAAAAAAAAGCTGGTCAGTCTAGCAGAACTCCTGGGCAATGCCTAGGCTGTGTGTTGAGGTGGATTTTGCAGTTAGTGTGAAGCAGATGTTCACACAGTTTGTGTAAATCAGAGCATCACTTCAAGGTGAAGCTGTTTTGGGTGATGTCACCCAGAACCTACGCACTTCAGATGTTCTTCAAAAGTCACTCCTTTTCCACCATGCTAACCATTTCTTCATCCTGTAAAAGTCGGTCTGCTGTACTTTTTCTGTCCGTTTCTTTATTTTTCATTTACGCTTGCTTGCCATGCAGCAATGACTGGAAAGATGCATTTCCACTTTAGGCAGCTGAATGTTTTCACTGAGGGCCATGGTTGAACGCCACGATCAGCATCATGACCTCTTGACTCAAAGATTGCCTGATGGAGTGTGTCTCCAGTCTTTCTTTTCTGCTAATGCTGGTGCCAGTTTGCTCTCACAGTCCAAAGACAGGGGTCTTCATACAGTACAATTTGCCAAGTGACCCACTGACTCTAAATGGCCCTTATGCGTCTGTTCCTTTTTTTCACTGTTTGCTGGCATATGTTCTGTGTCACTGCCTCTTTAAACTGAACTGAGAGGCAGCGTGGCTGCTTGGGAACAGGAAGATCAGTCCCAGAACTTGAACTAGCAATCTGCCAATTTCATGTTCTGTGCCTTTGCCGCCACAGCGCCTGCAGACCCGTGTTAAACGTGCCGAGCGGTTAAGAGCCCCCGAAGCCGAGGCATCTCATGGTCCCTAAAAGAGGCTCCTCATTTTCCAAAATGAATCGTCTTGCTGCGGCGACTGTGTTTGGAAGTAGAATAAGAGGCAGAACCTCTCTTGTCACTTTTGTCCTGGGGAATAATTGGGTGAGAGGAGCTCTTCTAATCTGCTTTGTCTTCTCCTTTAATTATCACCCATGTAACTGTAACTCTTCTCACATTTCCATTGTTGCTCTTCTCTCTTTTGTTCTCTGCCATCTTTTGATATCACTGGATTGAAGAAGAGTAACTCTGATTGTCTAGCCCGAGGTAAGATTTTGTGGGTTTACATATCAAAGGCTATAAATAGACTGTTTTTTTTAACAGAAAGGGAAAAGTAGAAGCCAAGTTGTATGCTGAGAACGTTTCTTGGCTCTTGTAGAGAAAGAACATCCAGAGAAACAAAGAGGATTACTGCCTTTCAGAGCCACTCTAATAGCACATTCATTTGGCTTATGGCTTTTTCCAGGGTGCTGTACTAGAGGATAGAGACGCAGTGAAAATGGGAAACAGAGAGAAGCGCACACTATTTTTTCCCGAAACGTGCTCTGCTCACTGCGTACAGACATGGCCTCCTTTGCTTGTGATGCTCGTGTCATTGTCGTTCTCCGCCCGTTCTCCCTCCTTTGCCATTTGAGCTTGTGCCCGAATGATCGCACGTTAAGGAATGTCAAAAGTGACGACTGCTGTTCCTTCTCCAAAATTCATGCAGAGGCACTTCAGGCAAACTTTGAGGTTCGCCTTTGGGGTGACTTACTGCAAAAGCACAAGCCTAAGTGATTTTCAGGTGACACACGTGTGCAGAGGCATGTTGCGTTAATGGACTGGTTTACTTGTGCTAAACATGGCAATATGTTATACGCCCATAATTTTTTTGAAATAAATTGTCACCAAGATCCTAACAAGACTATAATGTGAATGTGAAATATATTTTTCTTAAAGCTATTTAGACGCAAATTATGGGACAATTAAAGGGTATTTAATAGTGTTGTGGACCGAGTCAATTAGGATCTGGGTTCTGTGTGTTTTTTTTTTTAGAGCATTATAAACCGTGTAACCAGGCAACCCTTTCAAGGCAAAAGAATGGAACACTGTTTTTAACTAGACTGTAAGAGGTGCTAACGATGATGACATGATGGCCATCCACAGCCTCTCCCAACCCTCCACTTTATGTTTTACGATCTTATCTAATTTTAAAACTTTAGCATAAAGTTCCATGCATAAAATCAATGTGTATACATCTTCTTACAGATCATTTAGCAGTCAATGGGCACCATAGTTTTGGTGTGTTAAATGATACACTGTAGATTACTGTATATTCATGCCCACCACAGTGATTCAGTGGGAATATTTGCTGCCTAGTAAGCTTGTGAGTTGAAGTCCTGCACCAGGAAATTTTTCCCAGACTGGTGACATGCATTTCAGGTGACTCTAAATTGCCCTAAATTTGACTTGTGGGCATGATGGGTTGGCGTCTCACCCAGGAGAGCAACAGAATTTATAAATTTGCCTATTTAGCTGGGAATTTACAAAATCAGTAGGTCTCCTTCTAGAACTTCAACTGTCAGATGTTTGGTTATAAGCACTGTTCCTTAAATGCATCGCTGACTAGTATTTGAAAACATGTTCTAGGGGCTTGCTACAAAGAGCATGTGTTGGGGAGGGGGTGTGGTGGGAGATCCTGGGGGGTTGTGATGGTGGGGGGGAGCATGGAGTGCAGTCTGGGCTGAGTGGGACAGCTCCCTTGGGCTGGAGCACTGTGCGCATAGTGGCTAATTGGGCCTGTTAGGGTCAGCAATTAGCAGAGCGCTATTGAGAAGCAGCGACAGCTCCGCCTTTCATGGTGCTGCCATTTCACTATGCGAGAAAGAAAGGGAGAGGAAGAAAGAAAGAAAAAGGAGAGGAAGAAGAAAGGGACAACGGGGGAGACAATCTCAGCACTGACAAGACAATGGGAGCAAGTGATGTGCACAATGGATGATCTCCCAGAATGCAAAGAGGGGAGGGGGGGTGGGAGGTTCAGAGAAGACTGTCAGTGGTACAACAGTGCTCACATGACACATGTGCTAGTGAGACTGAGGACACAGGCTGACAAGTGACGATGCTAACAAGTGCGGCAAGTTTATTCAACAAATGGAAAAATTTGGAAACCATTTTTTTGCTTTTTCTTTCCGTATTCATTGTTTGAGCTTAATGTTAACATTGACCTAATATTTCTTTTTTACATATTAATGCACACGTTCTGAATATGCAGAGTGTTCAGTAAAAAAAAGAAAAAGTTAAACTGCATTGAAATCCTGAACAGGATTTAAGCCTTAAAACAGGTTTCAGTGACTGACTTCAGTCTGCAGATTTTCAGTTAACTTGTACTTGTAAACACACTGGAGAATTAATTATGATAAATTTCTCAGAGTAGCATTCCCCTTCAACCCTAAGATTGATAGCTGTTTATAAAGAGATATAAAACCTATACAAAAATTAGGCCACCCCCCCTTTTAATTTCCAAGACTACGTAGCATTTATACTATGAGCTTGGTTGCTGTCAGCACACCTGCATTCATTAAGGTGAGCTGTGATGTATCGAATATCTTACATGATCAGCGTATGTGCTTTCAGTTGGTTTTCTAGTGTCAGTATGGTCTTTTGTTTTGGAAGTACCCTCCGGAATTAAAAACGGTTTCTCCTGACCAGAGACACCTGTTGATCACTAAACAATCGCACAAACAATTTGGTAAGGACAAGAGGAAAATATAATTATATTTATTTATATATTATTGAAATCCCTTCCAGACTGCTTTAGGGTTTTTCATTTGGGATTTCTACATGTAGGATGAACAGGAATGGATAGCAGAATAAAATAATAATGAGATACAAGCTTATTTTGGCAAATAAAATTCATTGTAATAACAGTCATATTCTCAGGACAATAATTTAGTCCTCACATTTATCACAATTGTAAATTTTTATTTCCTTACATTTATTGGTTACGCTTGGCGACACAGCACCCAACACTTGACACAATTTCATCAGACAAAATTCGTGAATTCATTTCCGCAGTACGTTTCAGTGAATTTACACTCTGCAGAAGCGAAACAGCTACAACTTTTTAAACAGAAGAGTTTAAAAAGGAGAGGCAAGGAAATAATTTGAAAGGGGAGTACAGCCGGCAAATCTCAGGGAGTTTTGAAAGTCCGCTGTACGTCTGGGAGAGGGAGCCACATTGTTATGTTGGTGAGATTTAGAAAAACAACAAAGCTCTGCGCATTACCACGCGTCAGCCGCCGCTAAAGCTCGCAGTCACGCGGTTCCTCTCCCACTGCGCCACCTCTTCAAACACGCAAGCGCTGCCATTTTAATCATTGCCAGTAACATATTTACGATCATTAAAATGCCCCCCCCCCCTTTTTTTTTTTTCCAAGAGCTGATTCAGACGTGTAAATGCCAATGTGCTGGGACAAAATCAAAAGTTTCTTTTCTTTTCTCTTCTTTGACTCGACACAGACAGAGCCACAGAAGCTGGGAAAAAAAATCCTGGCATGTGCAAACAGTCTGAAATTTTTAGCTTTTCCTGTCTGTTTTACATGACTACACACGATGAACTGGATGAGATCCGTTTTTTGATTTGGTGTTCATTTTTGTAGCATTTTTAAATTAAATTTGGTGATAAATCTGTAAGGAAGGCAGTCAAAAATTATGTATTTTGAATGTACATGGGTCAACTTTGACCTAACAGTGTCAGAGGAGAAATGCTTACCTTTCCTCTTTTTTGTCTGACCTCTCTTCATCATCCAGGTGTTATACCTGGTCATGGGGACTGCAGTGACAAGTGTAAGAACAAAATGCTAACAGCCCCAATACTTGCTTTGCAGCGTCTTATTAAAACTATTTTTAGAAAAGCATGCTTCATTTTTGACGTTAAACTACTATGAAAAAAGATGGTTATGTTTTATTGTAAGGACAAAGTCCTTGCACTAACAAGGATGATCAGATAACACGAGGGAAGAAAAACACTTTAAGCAAATGAACCTATTTGCAGGCAGGGAAGTTTCTAGAGAAACACACCCTTCCCGTGAGGTATCCCTGCAAACTGGCTGAAAGTCTCGTATAGGGTTTTCTAAGAAAACACAATCGTGCCTTTTAAAAGTATGCAAAACATTAAATTAGTCACTATAATGGGTCCATTAAATTTAAGAGCTACATGTTGATCCTTACACAGTGATGACTGTAGCAATGTATAAATGGTACATTAGCCATTGATCCCACAAAAATGTTTAATCTGTGGTGTACAATTATCGTTAAGCGTTCAGCTTTTATCAGTTAATCTTCAACAAAGGAAAATATTGGGAATCCGTGTGATTATACTAAGAACATTAAAAAGCCACACACCTGTTTAAAGTTGTGTTTTAAAAACGTATGCCGGCTGTATCATCTGGTTGTGGATATTTACAAGAGAACATATATGTAGGGAAAGAATTAATGCATTAACAACTTCAAAAAAACACTGAGCTGTTTTTAATAGAAAATATAGTCAACCATGTAGCAAGCATTACAGCATTTTTGGTAACACATAGCTTATGTTAGACATGTTACTGACTTTAAATTAAACCACTTATTCCAGGAAGCACAGGCTGTTGCCAGGTTCTAAACCTATAGGCTTGACTGGTACCCATTTTTAACAAGACACACACTTGAGAGAAAATGGTAAGAGATTCTAACAAGGCAAACATTTAGTGGAGACAAATAGGGAGACCTGTCAATTTCTATCAACTCACTTGATTAGCGGCAACTGTTACTGAAACATTTTACTGTATTCAGTTTATTATGTTCAGTTTAACAGTTGTGAATTGTATTAGCTTTGCACTTGATTATGCTGGGATCGACACTGCCTATTTAGCATTTCTGCCTGTAGACTGCACTAGCCTTGCCTTTTCTCTTGCTATCATAGATTGAGCTGGGACGTCTTTGGCCAGGTACTTGCACTGGGATGTCTGTCTCAGTGTGAAGGCTTATACTAGGATTGTGCCTGCCCAGAGAGTGTGCATAAACGTACCTCTCCTCTGGGTGCTGGGCAGTGTGTTGGGATTGTGTATCTATAGAAACTGCACTTGGGTGCTCTTGTCTGGGCTTTGGGGATTGTGGCACAGTTGTATCCACCTGGGGACTGTGCTAGGGTGGTATCTCCTCAGGGGTTGCACTGAGATTGTCAGATCTAGGGACTGCACTGGGGTGGTCTCTTCTCTGGGCCCCAGGGATTGCATCAGAATTGTTTCCATCTAGGGACTGTGCTGAGGTGTTTCTCCTCAGGGATTGTGTTGGTACAGACTATATCTAGGGGACAGTGTGGGGATATTAATTCTTAGGGATTGTTATGTGATTGTCTTTATGTAGGGACAGGCTGGAATGGTCTCTTTTCAGGGATTCTAAAGGTATTGTCGCTATTTAGGGATTTAAATTGGGGTTGGGGAGTTGGTCTCCACACAGAGGTTGCAATGGGATTATACTGGGACCAAGGGTTGTACTGGGGCTTCATTCTCATATGTTACAAGTGAAACTGGGATTGACTTAACCCAGTGACAACCGTTAAAGTACAACAGCACTGTCACTACGCACAAACCAGTGACCCTACATTGCGAAGTTAATGTAATCAGAACAGAACACACAGCCAGAAAATGACAGACGGCTGAATCAGTGACCTCCGTCCACATAAAGTATGGTACCCCCTTTCAAGGTAGCGTCCAACGAGTGTCCTGTCCAATCCACTGTAAAAACACACATGTTGCAGCCCCAAATGATCAAAATAGCCCTGAGGGGAAGTAATTGTTGAGTAATGGGTAAGTCCACGTCTGCAGGGACTATTAGTGTCACTGGGAGAGCGAAACACTGGAGGGGAAAAAATGGTCTTTGGCAGAGTAAGGCGAAGCAGGCCTCTTCAATTCCTCCTAATGTTTCCCACATTCCTCCTGTCCACTCCCATGCTTTGTAATTATCCACCCGTAGTCACTGCAAAAAGGAGGTTTGTTTTCCAAAGGAGATGTGAGACAAGTGTGTACATGTACACACACACACGCACACAAACACATGCACACACAAAATATTTAAAAAGCCAAACTGAAATCCACTGCATCTTTTCTTGTATTTAGTGTATGCTTGTGCCCATGATGTATTGGTAAAGCAGCGGTTGTGGATTCATGAGTTGGTATCGGTGTCATACAGGAACTGGCTTTGAATGAGTCCTCAAAGCGCGTGTAAAGGCACAGATGTATTCACAGGTAGGAAAGCAACATCAGAAGTGTGGAGGGACATATTTCAGCATTTGAACTTGTGAAATAAAGTCAACACCAGGTGTGGCAGAACCTGGGGAAGTTCTGAGCCTTTCTCTTCCTCAATGACAGTGAAACCTGGAATGTGACCGACCAAGCTCAGGTTGTCCGTTTGTTTCGTCACTTTTCTAAATCTGAGGGCTGGCGTCGGATCAGCGCTCGAGGAAGATCGATGGTATTGACTGAGGAGATCATTTGTGTCAGTCTTCATTCTCACCGTTTCTTTTTATGCCACTGCTCGCAAGAGGGGGCACAGAGTCGGGCGTCATGGTGGGGGTTGCTATGGCAACTGGGGACATTTTGGCGCGCGTGTGTGTTTTGTCCTTATTATCTTAATTGCAGTAGGTTTTCAATGCAGTGCAGACTGGGGGTGCCTGGCTGAAGCTCTGGGTGTTGGGGGTGGAGAGAAGTTATGAACGAGGACAGAAAATCTGGTGACAGGCTCACATGCAGGGGAGCTGGGTGGAGATGACAGTACGACAGTAATATGAGAAGAATTTTGGTCGACATCGCAGCTAAGTGGAAGAAGAGACCATATAGGTTGAAGGTTACTGAGAAGCAAAACAAATACATGTAGATGTAGAAAGCATTTTCTTGTTTTTAAAAAGTACAAAATAAAAAATACACTTTTGAAAGTGATTACAAAGGTTGTAATACCCTTTCTAACCTCAACTACTTAAAATTTTCAAACAAGTTTAACTTCACACACATTTGAGCTACATCATTATGTTCAATATAGTGGTTTTGGATAGACAAGTCACCTGTCTGTTTGTGCTCACAAACCGTGGGACAAAACGGTTCTTTGACAAGGTCTGCAAACCTCTTCGAAGATCTCTTCAAAGAGCTGAGTGCTAATTAAAGCATTGACAAGGAAACCAAGTTTTGCTAATTAAGTTGTGCATGTATGAATGGAACAAGCACCCTACCTCATGAATGCGGCAACCATAGACACGCTGAAACAACTGTGAAGCAACGTGTTCTGCAGGAACGACATGCGAGAAGATCCAAGCATGGTAATTATACTGACCCCTACGGTAACTACTACCTTCTTCTCAAAAAGGTTTGACACGGTAAACATGCCTTTCCAATAAACTGATTAAGACTGGTAGTTAGCTAAAGGAACCATTTGCTTTGGAATGCTGGAAGTTGTAGTGTGTCCTAATGTTTTGTCCCCAATTTACACAGGAAACTAATATGGTTAATTTCAAGGTGTTGAATAATAAATATACTTCATAATGTGTGAATATATATAGTTTTTTACCCCAGGTTTATTGCTGTGAACACTGACTCCTCCCCTACAAATTCCATTATTGTTACCTGCTTTTCCTACATCTATAACACTAGACGTCTGCATTGTTGTAGAACTTATCTAGAGTTAAGACTTCTCTGAACAGAACAGAGTTAATGGTGTTTTTTAAAATCCAAAAACCAAGGCAGTACGGGAAGATTATATGTTTAAATGCCTTTTTCTCATTGATCCATGTCTAACAGTACATGGATATGCTTTGTAGTGACATTATGGAGGCTCTTAGGAAAAACATCTGGTAGAACTTTCTGTGTGTGTGTGTGTGTGTGTGTGTGTGTGTATGTACTCTTACTCATAAATGGGTGATAATGTTGGTGTTGACCGACTGTTATTTAGATACCTTAACCCTGGCTTATAGTTTTCCAAGTTCCAAGAGTGTCTCAAGCTTCTATATTTCCGCTTTTTTATATGAACTAAAACCAGCTGTATAAACCACATTATGCCAGGCCCAATGCAGGCAGATGTCAGCAGTGATTAACTACCAAGCTAACAAAACTGCATATATGAAATACGATTTTAAAGTTAAATATTACACCGGCATTTGTTGGTCTAGATTTCAACAAAACAAAATAAAACTCAGTTCTAAGGGAAATGTGTCTGCAAATGTAGCAAGCCAGCTAAATTAGTGGTAGTATGTTTTATGTAATTTCCAATGTAGAAACAAATGTGTATAATTTAACTGGCTCTAATTGTTGCATAATTTGTGCACTGCTTGGCTGACAGCGTAAAGCAGCTTGTCAGTGTGTGGTTTATCCTGCCTTCCTGCTTGCTCTTGTCATTTGAGTACATTTAAAAATGCTGTAAATGTGTCAGGAGGTTTAAGCAGCCAGGCACTTAATTAGTCCCATGACCTGCATGAGGCACACCTGTGGGAAGGCCGCTGTGGAAAACGGGACGGTTTATTAGAGCTGAGGCTTGACGGACAACTTCATCATGACTGCCATCACTGCTTGAGGGTTCAGGTCCCAGATTGGTACCAAACACGTGTGTATGTGTGTGTGTTCTGAGTACAGAGAGAGAGAGAGAGAGAGAAAGAGAGAGAGAGAGAGAGAGAGAAAGAGAAATTTTTGAGCAAGGACACAGAGAAATTCAAACCAACACAGTTCTGGCTGCTGGTAATCCTGACAGCATTACAGACAAAGATAGAAGTGTTAATGTTCGGTTGTGTGCCATTAGTTTAAACACGGGATAGGAAGACATATATAAATGGCATTATGGTACTGTGAAACTGTTATAAATGGCTTCTACAGGTCATCAACTTTTGCAGAAAAAAATTTATATTTTACATTTTTTGCTTCTTATACTCTCTTGTGTTAAATTACGATTGTAAGTGACTTTAGACAGTTAGTTTCCCTCAGTGCGTCTGGTCTGCTGTCAGTCAAAACATGACTCGATGTGTCACACTGTTTGCATGCTGCAAGGTCCGATGCTTGGCCCTGTTCTTTTCTTTTGCCATAGGGAACTTTCTGTTCTTTTAATAGCTCCTTTTCACAACCCCTGCTGTTCAGATGGTCAACTTACATTCAAATGGTCAGATTTCATTCTGTTTAACCTCAGTGAATTGATGATGATGATGATACTGCATTTTTGCAAAGTGGTAATTCATGAATACAAATGATATTGATGACCAGCATATAACTCTGTTGTCTTGATGAGGGCCATGAAATGCTGATTAACCTGAGTGTCCAGGTCAAGTAAAAGGAATTAAAGGACAATGAGGGTGGCATCCCGTGTCATGACAAATATATACTAAAATAACAGTGACTCTGGCCATGGCACAGTATTATGCCAGAAAGCAGTCTTTCACAGCCCAGCAGATGTACAACAGCTAACAGTACACGACGCTAAACTATTCTCAGTATAGCTGGTTTTCCTCTTTATTTAATTGTGAGCACAAATGGTGCACACATCCAGGATGAAGAAAAAGTGCAGAATCAGTGCAAGGTGCTCCCAATCAAGATAAACAAATGGTAATATTGAAAAACTTTATTAATTACTTTGAGTCTTGAGGAACATATAATGTACATAGAAGAGGCAAACTAATCAATTAATCACTAATATTAGATAATGAATTCATGAAATATTTAAATGTAATTTTAATTGCCCATTTAGTAATACCAGCTGTGCCCGCCATAGACCTAAAGGATTTTATTATTTATTAAGTACCACCAGTTTGGGTGGCAGTCTGGGCTACTGTATAATACATGTCAAACAGCATTCTATTAGTATTCCTGATACATTTTAATGGCACCATCACTGTAATGTGTATCAGGTGGTCTAATGATGGAAATGAAGTTGTACCCACGAATTTCAGCGTTCCCAGAAGGGGCTTTTCTGCTGTATCCTTGGGAAAAAAATATTTAACCTCAGTTGCCTAGTGGAAATATCCTACTTTACAAATGGTGAAGTGTGAAGAATGAAAAGTGACAATAATGTAAATCCTCTCCTGTAGGTTATACTGGATGCAGGACCAGTTGTCATAATGATGTTTCCTTGAGTTTTGGTCTAATGTAGCCTGAAAAAAGGTGCATGCATATTGATATGGAATATGTGAAATATGAACGGGGATCAAAGTGGCCTATTTTAATTGCCAACTGACAATTTTAGCCATTCCAACTTCTAGCACAATGTATTTACTGAAACCACTCAAGGTACATATCTTTCAGATTCAAATGTTATTCATTACACATAACCATACACATTATGACATGTAGTGAAATGCTTAGCTTTACAATGACTTCGGGTACAAGTGGTGCTACCTTTTGTTTATGTCTTAACAACTTTGAAATTGGCTAAATATGTATATTTTACCAAAGCAATTCAGATTAAGCACTTGCTCCAGGATACAAAAGACCATCTTTTCTGGGTTTTTCTAACCAACATACTGTCAGCTACATACCAAAAGCTTTCAGCTTGTAAATGACGCAGTCATATATGCCATTTTATAGAAAATGTATGTTTTTTATTAATCATATTCCTACATATCACTAATGAAATCATCTTCCAGCTTAATATAGTACGACAGCCTCAGGGTGTATATCTGGGACAATGAATCATTAAAAAAGGATTGTCATGAAACATTTAGTCAGCTGCACATATCCCAGTTAACAGTTTCTGGTTATGAGAACATTCTTCGAATAGTACTGGTTAACATTCCCCTGACATGAATTTTCCTAGTTTCATGTGTGCTTCAGGAACATCCTATTTGGGTCACAAAGAATATATCCAGAGTGTGTTAGACAGGAACAGGATAGGACCCTTTTCAATGTTTATTTATGGCTGTTTAAAATCATCCAGTGAAGTATTTCATACCGTAGTAGAACGTTGCAGCAACATTTTACTAGACAAATCAGACACATGACTATCTCTGGATAAACATTTTGAGAGCAATAAAGAAATTCTCTCTTGAAAATATAATTTAGCAGGCAAGTGACAGCGTTTTTTGTGAATGTTCCCAAAAGTGGGGGGGGGGGTGTCCGCTGTTTACCGGGAGAGCTATCTTCAAGACCTCATGGGGATGTTTGTTTTGTGCTGTTCCTTCAGCTCTGGGTTTGCTCTGTGACAGCAACAGGCTGTCGTTTGGGTACCCCACCTGTCACCTGTCCTCGAGGGGAACACACTGGGGCATATAGGCCATGAGGCTGAGGGTGGGAGCCAAGGGGTACAATCTAGGTGTGTGTGTGTGTGTGTATGTGTATTTGTGTTTGTGTGTATGTAGGGGGGGGGGGGCAAATTGTTCCATGAGGGTCAAGTCTCTGCTTTTCCCTTATGACCCCCTGGGCACCCTGCCACCCTCCTCTTCACAAGCCAAACACCTGTTCCTTATTTACAGGGGTCAACAAATTACTGTGTTTAAATGGACCCCAGGGTGTGGCAGAACACGTTGGGAAAAGTCTTTGTTTATAGTTAACAAATACACAGAAGTATGGGTAAAGGGTACAGGGTGACGCCTGACTGTCAGGCCTTTCTCACCCAGGTGTAGAGGCAACCCCACGAGGTGTGTGGAGGCAAAACAGTGTAAGTCAATGAATTTTCATGTCCCTCCAACCTGGTGATAGATGACCCCTGCCCAGACTTTGAATAGCTTTTCTCTGGTCCCAGCGCTGTTACATGTAAATCCCTAACCACACTTTACCTGTCCCCTGCCATGTCTCAGTCTGTGTGGTGTCTGACAGGCCCGCAGTGTTCTAACTTCAAGCCACTGAGGCTCCAAACACTGAGTAAGAATGTTCTGGGTGCCAAGCCAAAGTACTGAGCATTACACCCATGTCAGCCCTACATCTGACCAGCGATACACCATCATTTGTACAGGTGTTTCCCAAACGGTAGGCTGTGTGAGAGCCAGAGGTGTACTGCCAAATTTTTATAGCAAAAATTTTTTTTGTCCAAACTGCAGATCACTTCAGCCTATTTATACAATAATATTTGTATAAAATTTTTGCGTAATATTTATATAACTGTTTTTTTTGGCTGCAAGTGCTACACTAAAGCGCCACAAATCAGCCACCAGTATCCTCTGATAGAAGCATAAAGGAGCATAATGCAAAGAAGGCTAATGGCGTGTCTCCTTAGGAACAACTGCTGAGATGGGCTGAGCCATGCCGTGCTGGTATATATCTCCACGTCACTGTATTCTGTGCCATGCCATGTCAGACTGGCCCTGCTCGGGAGCAAGACCAAACCGTGCTGGACTCCAACACACACTGAGCTCAATGGTCCAGTAATTGGCTATAGCACTTCTGTTTCTGGACTCCAAGCACCATGTTTAATTTCAAGTGAAAACAGCGTTTTACTTTTAGTTGTATTTTACATTCAGTTCAAGGTGGAAAGTATGCAGAACTGTTGTGCTGTAGCAGCACTATATTGTGCAGAAATATTTGGCTTCACTAGGAGTGTGAGAAGAGAGGCAGAGCAGTTGGTAATAGTAACTGTTCAATCACGTTGGCTGCCAGTGTTGTGTCGTATTTTTTACTTTATTAAAACCCATTAAATTTCTGTATGCTTTGAAATTATTATTTAACATATAACACTACAACTACAACAATGACAAGGTGTGGGTACCTGTAGCTGTTTGGTTTGGGGAGGAAATACAACCCAACTTGGAAGGTGTGTTTCATGATGTATCTGCAAATTTAGCAGACATACAAAAACTATGTGGACCTGTATCATTATATGACAAAAATAGCCTCGGTATTGAAGGGTCATATTTAATTATTTATAATTATCAGGCACAGCAGCTTGGTCTTTATCACCTTAATGGTTGAGATTGCCCGTTACACTGTACACAATACATTTGTATTTAAAAACAAATGTTCCAAAAATCTGTTTATTGTATATTATTTTTGTAAGTTTTAAAAGTTTTTACGTCTGTTTTCATGATTATCATATTTTGATTGTTACTGTAAATAAATAAAATTTCTGCATTTTAAAGTGTTGCCCGGATGATAAGAGATGAATACCCAGTTGTGAACTCACTCTGGAGAGAGCTTTCTGACTGGCAAAAAGAAAAAAAAAACACGAAAAAAATACATTGTTAGATAAATGATCATCAGGAATGCGAGTAATACCGTGAACACCATGTTGACAAGCTGTTGCGTGCAATCGTGTCACTGTCTGTTTTTACGAGCTCAGTGTATAAATTCAAGCCACCAAGTTAAGCTGCACCCCTTTCCGTTCTACGCCACAGGTGACGCAGCTCAAGCCATGCTGTACTCTCTCAGCACAGCACACTTAGGAGGCCGGTGGAGACACACGGTGACACAGAGATCATACAGTAACAGTGTCAGTTTGCATGTTAGATTCTCATGGAAGGGCAATTCTTCATACCAATATCCTGTTCCTGTACATGGTGAGACATTTTTGAATGTAAGTTAACCGAGATATATCCGAAGACTAAACATCAATCGCTGTTAAACAAAAAAGTGTAGTTTGTAAAGCAATTGCAGTTTATTGCTGGTGGAACAAAGCATTGGACGCCAGCCGTCTTGTTGCGAAGGCCAACCAACTCCACACAGTAGCGGAAAGTCTGATAATGCCGTGCTGTTGAGAAATTGTCAGTTATGCAAGGTCAAACTGCTGGTAAAGAAATTGTGAAAGTTCCTTTGTCCGACAGTATGGTCAGTCTTTGAATTGAAGATACGTATGGCAATATGTTCATATTCAGTTTTTAAAATTCTGTTTCTTAATTTAGTCGATGTACTGTGAACTGTAAAACATTATAAATTTATGGTTAATTACACAAAAGCCCAGCATTAGGGACACTGGTGTGCCACCACAGAAATTAGCATTGCTAGGTCTGTCACAGTCTGAAGAAGTTTGACAACCACTGATCTACGAAGGCAATTGATAGTGAGCTGTACTATTAAGTGATGGTTTTCTTGTTTAACTGAAAAGATTTAAACTCATCATCCCGTTTGAATGACACAGTGAGCCTTGTCGTGCAAGCGGCAGGCTTCCATTTCACCCGTATCACGTATTCATTTATGTTGTGCTTATGTTACATGTCTTGCAGACACATTTTCTAAAATGTACATTAGCATGCTGAATAAGGTGACAGAATTACTGGATAGTTGCTGGTTCAAATGCTGGGATGTGTCTCGTTGACCTGTCCTGGATCCAGGCACTTAGCTGGGAAAAAACCTACAGGCTAAACTCTCAAGTACGAGTTAAGAAAGTCAGTTACTTTAGCAGCTGGGTGTTGTACCGTAGTGTTCTGTCACCAGGATACAAACACAGCGATACGTTATCTTTTCACGAAACATTTGCATGTGTCTGTTTTTTCTTATTTATTTCTAATTTGTTATTGTATTTTTAGAAACATACTTATTTGTTTTTATGTATAACCCATCTATACACTGTCTTTGACTACTGTAACAATGGAATTTCCCCTTGGGGATGAATAGTTATCTATGCATGTATGTATGTATGTATGTACCTATCTATCATAATTATCAGTCTATATCTATTATCTATCATAATATTCTTTCAGATTTTTTAAAATATCCCTGGAAAAAAAAGATTTTAGACAACATTGATCTTTCTTCCTCATCCACACACATACATACATATATAAATATGCACACATGCACTTGTATATATGGATATGAGTATGTATTTTCATGTACATTGATTGAGCTGCCACATAAAATTATGTTTTTTTTTTGGTACTGCTGTAATTGGCATTCATAGCAGTGTTGCACGTTTTACCTGAAATGTCATCTGTTTCAGGAGCACAGGCCCTTTCCGTATATTTATGTATCATGATAATTTCACTGAAACGACAAACAAAATGAGTTGATTGGCAGAAGACATCGAGTGGGAGTTTTCTCTTTCACAGATACACACACACTCACACAGTGCCATCTGCTTTGCATTTGTTTAACAAAGATTTATTGTGCTGTAGGACACTAATCCAAAACACACATCTCGCCTTTTTTTTTCATCTGAGGAGAAACAGTGAGGGATGTGGCGTTCGAAGCTGTCGCGTGTCCGTCGTCAAAGCCTCGCTTGACAAGCGAGTGGGCAGAGGAGGTGAGGGGTGCCAGTTACATTCTGTATCCGCTGGCAAAACGGGCATTAAGTTGTACAGAAGCAGTGTAACTACTAGCGTGTTTTACATAAGAAAGTGCTTTACATAAGGAAGAGCAGCTAGCAGTGTTTTCATGTCGCAAGAAAGATGTAGCTGCAACATCAGAGTGCTCTACAGGCAGAATGCTTAACCATGGACCTCTGGGCCAATGGATCAACCAGTACACAGATTCTGAGTGAGCACCTAGTAGGCAGACATACACAGTATTCAGTGTCTGCTGTATAGATCTCCTTGTGTGTTGTATGCATGTGTACTTGTGTGTGTGTGTGTGTGTGTGTGCGTGCGCGCGCATTTGTCAGCCTGTGTACGTCTCCTTTAGGATGGAGAGGTCGACCTGGCTACATTAGCATGTTTGCCATGTCTTCCTCATCTTGATGTGGTGTCTGTGATCTTGTTGTTGTTTATCTGGGAGGAAACACACACTCTGACCCGCACCAGTGGCCCCAGCAGCTGTGACTGTCCTAAGCAGGGCAGGCACTGGGGCCATGTGACGCCACAGACATTTAATTGGGCGGAGGAACTGACGTGACCATGGCAAGGTGCGACCTCTGACAGTACCGTTGCCATACTGTGCTGTCCAAACATAACCTTTTACCTTTGACCTTGCCAAACACCCTTTGCTACTGACATTGTTACTTCTCAAAAACATGTACTAAACACAGAGCCCTTCACACTAAACAAACACTGCCACCTTGGACACATGCTTCACCCCGAACACACATTGCTTTTGGTAAACACACATCATAGGCTTTGAACCCCTCACACTAAATACACATCTGTTACACTGGCCAACACACACACACACACACACACACACACACACACACACACACACACACACACACACACACACACACACAGGGACTCGGTGCCAAATCTTGATGCCACTGTGATGTTCCACACTGAGGAGTCACGGGAGAGTGATTCCTCCTCCTCCTCTTTGACGGCATTAGACCCCCCCGATCCCCCCCAGCGAGTGTGATTACACGGTTTCTGTCTCCCTTCTCAGCGCAGTGTGGAAACCCCAAAGGGCACACGGCTGCAGTCTGCCTGCACGCATACATCTGCCACTGCTGTGGTACACAGGGGACTCCGTGCCAGCCTGCTGCACACCTTCACACATCTCTGCCACCCCCCCCACCCTCTGCTAATTAACAGCAAAAAAAAGAGTTAAGGCTGTAAAATAGACCATCTTAGTCAAAAATGTCAAACCAGGGAAAAGTCCTTACAGATTTACACAAGAGCATTTTTTTTTTCCCCCCCTTCGCTCAAACATTATTTTCATGGTTGTATTTAACTTCCAGCCTTTGTTAAGGTAGTTTTAAAACACCTGCCTTTTCCCCCCTCGTAATTATTACTAGAATACCATTTAATGTGCACTAATTGTGTTCAAGCTGAGCGGTTTTTGGCTAATAATTACATTCATCAGCATGGGGTGCAGAAGTCAATTGTTTCTAGAATGTTCACACGACGTTATACCAATTGTAGCTTTAACCATTGATTACTGGTTCACATGAGAGGGCTGCATGCTCACACTGATTAATTATTCCTGAACTTTCTGCAGATTCCAGAGCCTGTTGTAAGAAAAGGGGCAACCTGTTTTTCACCAGCCAAGAGACAGCACCTATAAATGCACTGACTCAGACCGAGTAGGAAGAATTTCATCAGTTCAGCGTATCATGATCATCACTCCATCAAACAAAACTGTAAAGCATTTACAAAACAAACATTTGCAAGTTTAGATAATTAACATCTACCCTTTTGTAAAATTCTAACACTCTTTTGGTAATTACATTTTAGCACTAACAAATCACCTGACAAAGATGCCCAAAGTATATGTTTTTCTGTATAGTAATTTTGAAGTATGGTATAATAATAATTAAACTGTACTTTATATGTCAAATACATCATTCTGAATTTGTGTGGGATTTGTTTTCCATCAGAGCAGTGCTGACTGTAAATTGTGTTCAAGAATAAACAGAGCTGTTTGTGTATGTTAGGCCTGATGAAATGGTTAACAATCAAAACCACCTTACCTCAGGGGTGTTGTCTTAACATGTTTATATCTACATTAACACTGTCTTCACTGATTTACTTAGACTGCCGGCTTAGAGTGAATTTTGTTTTAATGATAAAAGAATCCATCCAGAAAGCGCTGAGCTTGAAGTATGAACTTGTTCCAACCAAGTGTGATGTGTTAATTCTAAATTAAAAACATCTATCCTAACCTCGGAGACCTAACAGTGAAGACGGCAGTTCACTGTATTGTATACGGGATGTAGCCTCAGTACACTGTTTGTTGATTACAGAGACACTGTTTTCATGGTCTTTTCTTAAATCTGCGGTTCTATAGTGAAGCAGAACTGCTTTTGTCATTTCATTTATATTTTTATCCAAGATATAGAAGTCATTATGCATAAAGTACAACTGCAGGTAGTAAGGAAACTGTGGAGAGATCACAGAGCACCATGAGTTTTTACAGCACTTTGTGTTCCTATGCAACGTCTCTTTATATCATTGTCTGAAATGTGTTTATTTATTTATTTTAGTATTTGTTGTTTCTTTGCTGGACTGATCACTGAGTGGTTAGCATCCTTGTCTGACATTTCCACTGTTGTGAGCTTAAATCTGTGCTTGTGGGTGTGTCCTCCTACAGTCCATAGATTTGTGTAATTTACAGGTTTATCCATACTGCGCCAGTGTATACGTATGAAAAGTCCCATCCAAGGACAACTCTACCATATTACCTGCAGCAAGCAAATGTGGATAGGCAGACCTTATGTGAACAAATAATTATAAAGCATAGAGCCTAAGCATAAGGTGTTGTTTTTCCATGTCATTTTACTCATTTACTGTGAAAATCCTACTCTGAAAGTCAGTGTTTGCTTACAAACGAAATAGACACACACCAATGGCTGACTTGTCTCCAACTTGTCTGACAACTTGAATACCATACAAGAGTCGTTGAAAGAGTGAGAAGTTTGAAAATATTACCATGGCTACCAACTGCAAGTTTTTTTTGTCAACTTTTTGGCTCTAATGTGAGCTCCAGACTAAATCAACAGGACTCAGTGCCTATTTTTACCTTATTTCCTGGGTATCTGTCCATCTTGCCACCTGGTGTATAGAGCATAATGATTAGAACACTGGGTTCTAATTATTCTGGACTTAATTGGTCCCTCACTGTATGCTTGATTAAAAGTTTTAATCGCCTTTGCAAGAAAATCAATGAATTGCAGGATGTTCAGCAGAGTTAAACAGCGCCGCTGGAACAGATTTAGCACGTCGTCTAATGCGAGAGCCGCAGGAGGACAGAAGCAGTGACGGCTGTTTACATCTTTGCCATGAGGCGAAACAGGGAGAGGTCCGGCACATTCGACAACACTTTTACCACATTCATGTATTCTCTTTAAAGAGCCGCACATATTTAATTCAGAGGGGGGCTTCAGTTGAACATGTAACTTTCATGGTAATTCACTACACAGAATTTCCATAGTGATTATTTATCAGAATGCATATTTTGCATATCTGATGTACAAAACATGCGCTCACCCTAAAAGGTTGTAACGCACTTACACCATACTCTTGCTGCTTTGCACTGCATCACTAACACATAATACTGCAGAATGTTTTGGGCCTTTTATCCCAAGTACGTCAATGGCAGTGCTTGGACTGATTCCTGTATACAGTATTTTGCTTAGAGGATCTATGACGCTTTTGCGCCATCTAAGTTTGGCCCGTAGTTTCTCCGCACATGCACAGAAAACCAACAATGGGTTTTATGGACCTTTGCACATTTTGAACTTTGGCCCCATTTGGGGACTGGTGTTGGTCTAGCATCATAATGGAAATGACTAATTATGCTGCGATGCCAGACAGTCAGTCACATGCACTGCGCTAAGGGCAGGTCACTGCCTGGGTAACAGTCGCCTGGTGAGAATCCACTGTATTCCAGGGCACTCCATCGTGAACCCAGTTCATCTCAGTGTTGTGAACCGCAGGCTTCACTCCTAATTAGCTTAGTGTTCATTTTCACACTTTGTTGTCATCAGGGAGAAGTACGGAAAAACGAGCATGGCACGATCTCTGGTTCAGACTGGACACTGATTACCGATGACCTTTTTACTATAACAGTGAAAGAAACCGAGATGAGAAAAGCCCGCACCTTTCCTTGTTTCACACGTTTGCCTGTCCTCAACCTGGAGATCAATATTTTAATCACACACTACATCGGACGCCGGATGAAGAACCTCAAGTTAGCATCCTTGAATAAATGATGTAACCCATGATGTATTATATATAACATCGTCCAACCAGGGATTAACGATGCATAATGCATTACTTGTCTCATTTATTCATTAAGACAAACCACTGCCATTTTCATGATACAGTGTTTCCTGTCTTCAAGGCCTGTTTAATCCCCTTGCCAGGTAAGAAGGTTTATAACATGCACGGTACATCCCGGATAAAATGAAAGCTTAGGTCACTAAGTTTTCTGTGAAAATTTAAACCTTAAGTGTTTACTATTTTATTTTGTAAGTGCAGTGTTGTTTTAAATTTGATTAACATTTCACATTTTATTGCACATTTTCAGGATTGTTCAGGAATCTGCATTGTGGAACATACATTTAAATTTGATGCTAACATTTTCAAATAAATTATTTTCCAGTCTACACATACTTTTGTAAATATTTTATGTCTCTGAGACATGCAAAACTACTTCTTGCGGAAATTTGACAAGCAGAATAGGTGTTGATGTAATTCAATGGCTTCATACGGCGTTTAGCCCACTGTGATTGGAGGACAAGACAGACATCAGCACTCCTTGATGTATGTGTCTCCAGTGGACTGAATCGATAGAGCAGTCCGTTAACATCACGCCTGGGGAAGTGGCCAGCGTGTTCAGCACTCCTCCAATGTGTGTTCAGTAACCCCCCGCTCCTTCTCCCAATTTCATTTTGAGTTATGGACCTTTCCAGCCTGGACTGAAAGAAATGTGATGTTGGGACATTACCACACAGTGTTGGGGGGTGAAAATGCTAACAGGGCTCCAGATGTACACAGACGTACAACAGGCAGGACATGATGTCCTCCTGGGACAGGGCTCTTTATCTCTGCTCCACACTGAACTGGGTAGGCAATGGGAGAGGAGACATATCCACTGTATACACACACACACACACACACACACACACGTACGTGCTAATATGTAAGTTTGCATATCTCCCTTTGTGGGGTATTCCTGTTAGCTTTCATTTTAATGTAATTAATTAGTTTTATTATAATTAATTAGATCTGTATTCCTGAGAAGTTTTCTAACTTCACATGAATACAAATCAGACAATGGCAACAAACAAAACTGAGAGGCTTTTAGTTTCTTTAAACAACATCTGTTTTTCACCTTTGTAGGTAGATTTTATGAAAATCTCTACTCAGAACATAAAAACCCGTACACTTACACCCCTGTTGTAATCTTCACTGTTAAAGCCGAGGCTATTTTGTGTGCGTGGTTTGGTGGAGTAGGGAAACACTGGGACACTGTTGTCTGTCTTGATCCAGGCAGGACTGCTGTGACTTGGGGCAGGGAAGCAGCATGCACTGAGAGGGTTGGGGGGGAGCACTTTAAAATAACTGGAACAGGAAGAGAAATGCCAAGCTCACATGTCTGCTTCTGTCACTGAAGGAGAGCAGCTCAGAGACAGAGAGAAAAAGATAGATGGAGAGGTGAGGAAGAAGTGAAGAAGAGGGGGCGGGCATGAAGTGAACAAAGGATGTAACAAGAACGAGGGAGCGAGAGAGAGACGAGGAAAGGTGTGGGGGGTGAGAAAGCGAGGGTGGTGACAAAGAAAGGCAGAAACGAGAGAAAGAAAGAGACAGAGACAGAGGGAGACACAGAGAGATCAGATTGGGCTCAGAGTTTAGCCCGTCCTCTCTGTGTCCTTCCCAGGTCTCCAAACCTGCATCCCTCATTCTGTCATGCTGAACTCCAGATGCTCCCACCCTGGAGAACAGCCCCGCCCCCCACAACCCAGCCACCCGAGCCGAGCCAGCCGTACCGTCCCGGCTATTCTTCTTCGTTCTCCCTAACAATTTGGTAATGAAATATTGATTTTTAGTTAGATTCATATTGATGCTATTAGGTTTGCGTTGATAAATCACTGCTGGCCTGAAGGCGGCCCAAAAAGAGACACGGGCACTTGCTCCATAGAGCTGGTAAGGTTACACCTACCCTCCTGCCCTCAGTCATGGCGTTTCTCTGACAGGGCACGCCATCGATGCACGTGAGTCCGCCTCTACATCCGGCCACTTGCCCTCAGACCTGAGCTTGGAGTGCCTACTGAAGCGACATGGAGAAAAACAGTTTCAGCTCAACTCCCACACAACGTCAGGTCACTTCTGCCCTAATTAAGCAGCAAAAGGATCCACTTTAATGAGGACTAACTGCTCCCAAGTGGGAGCACAGTGCAAATAGAGGACGGGAGTCATGCTCACGGGCCTCCCTATGAGGGCGCTATGGTCTCAGGTTTTCCTCCAGTTCTGCCTCAAGTCCTCCCAGGCAGCAAAGATTCTTGGTGAAACAATAAAAAACCGGCCCTTTTGGGCTGAAACTGTTATGTGTTTTCAGGTCTAAGAGACAGTTTGTTCATTAAAATATTAGTTAGTTTCTAAAATGTTGTTTTACGGTGTATCGGTGTAATCGATGCGGTGCCCCGTGATGTCAATCTGAAAATAGCGAGGGGATTTGGCACTTTCAGGAAGGGTGGTATTGACGGAGAAAAGAGCTATGATTAGATGTGGTGTTGTTAACAAATATAGTCTCTTCAACTTTGGTACATTTGTTCTGAAAGGAAAACTGAAGAGATTTCAAAGTTCAGTGAAACTGCTTGTGATTATGTATTTGTACACTTTCTCTTTCTCCCAAACGTAGATATTTTTAAAAAGTCTTGTAAAAAAGCTAAATCATAGGTTTAGCTTGACCCATAATTATGTTTTTCCCTCCCTCACTGTATGAATGGCAAGAAATTTTGCAACCTGAGCCAAATTTATCACCTGTTTACTTGGAATGCAGTAACGGAATAACTGGCTTACCTTTCATTTAAAAAATGAATGACATTGTATGCAGTGAATGTACATTTACTTATACAGTATTTCATAAATGTTTCTGTTCAGATGCAATTCTGCTTGATAAAATTACAGTAGTTTATATTAGGGAGACGTAGATGCTTCCCAGACATCTCCATAGCGACATTTAGTGTAGATGTAATTTAATTTCTAAATTATGACCTTGCCTTTGTGGCCCTATACAACGATGCCCTTTGGCGTTTCTTTCAATTGATTTGCATTTTCATGCTGTTGCCCCCCTCTTCAATACAAAAAACAAGGTCCCAACACCTGATAGAAGTGCAGTGCCCCTTATCCTAGCCCATTTCATACTGTACACCCATATATTAAAATTTCACATGCAAGTTTAAATTCTAAACTATAGCCCTTTTAACATCTGTGTTAAAGATCTGTGTGCGTCTGCTATGTTCCTTGTTGTTATATTGTCCAGATCACTCTTACATATTTTTTCATCAGAAAACTATTATTGACATTAAAATGACATATTAATATAAGTTCTTGAAAATACATTTTAATGACGCCCCCTTTTGTAGATACACAGTAGATGCCTTTTGGTTTGAGCAAGTCTCCAGTTGATCCCTTTCTTTTATGTTTTACTACGTGAAGGATAAAAAAAATTTTAAGAGAACCTCAAGTGTCTTCAGCCACAAGAATCAGACCATTAGCCACTCCTTTTGGAGGAAGAGGAAGTCATACTTCATCAGTACAAAAAGGATGCCAATAACAGAATGGATGCTTGAGACATGCTTTCCTGTTTGTTGACTTGTGTCAACGTCATAACTAGGAATAACCTTTAAGCAACAGCCTAAATACAAGTTTGCTTTTGCATAAAAAGACAAATTGTTGCCTTTTTACAAGACAATAGGCCAAGCGTATCTAAATAATAAATGTTAAATATTTCTAATGGCTTCTTCTTCATCCTAATGGGGAAACTCAAACAATAAAAATAATCTACTGAAGTTCTGAAAAGGGAAACAAAAGATCCTCCCAGATGAACACGTGACCTTCAGATGAGTGGATAGTAAGTCTGAATGCTGTAGTTTGCAGTCACAGTGATCACGAATCAGCAGTTGAGGACGCTTTGGGAGCAGGAAGCTGACATTGGAGAGAAAAAGCGTTCCTCGGTGTTTTGAGAATTACTGATGCCTAGCTGCTGCTGACCAGTGATCCCAGGACTCAAAAGGATGTAGTATTGATCACCACTTCCTGTGGGCTAAGAGCTTCTCCTTGCCCTTCTCATGTCTAATAAAGCCACAAGGACTTTTTGCAAAGGATTACAAAAATGAAGGAGCATTACTTCAGTTGGAAGCTTCGAGAGAGATGATTCTGTGAAACAAGCCTGCATGGATGAACAGTGTGGTCAGATGTAGCCTCGCATAATTACAGTGCCACACTTCTCAGTAATTTAATCTTGCAGATACTGGAATGAACGATTTTCGTCTCAAGAAATGTCTGTCAAATGAACTGTAAAATGGTACTTTTTTAATTGTCTACCCATCCCAAACGTCGTTATTTTAATTTCTACTTCGAATATTGTTTTGGTCCCAGTGGTTTCTGTGACAGTTCAGTACTCTGTATGATATTTTTTTACCACCTGAGAACTCCAGTTTACTTGAGAATGTCATTCAGAGGTCATCAGCAAAAGGGGGCCTTCCACATGCAGTTAACACCAGATCTGTTATAATCGGCTGCCAATAACAGCTGTGCTGAGTGCTGATGGCTGTCCATCAACAGACGGGGGAAGCTTGTTAGCAGCGCTCACCTGTTCTCAGCCAAAATGAGGTGGCATGACCCATTTGCCCCCCCCCCCCACACACACACGCAGACAAGTAAAAGTGAATGCCTGATGGTGTCTGTGGCTTACTCTGTAGAAAAAGGGGTAGGCTGCAGGTGGAGATGGGGGGGTTAGATCCCAAAGAGGGGGGGGCTGCAGGAAAGACAAAGCAGTCAAACATCTCAGTCATGGCATTCTGGAGTAATGGAGCATGACAACGAAATATACCTGCACAACATTTGATAAAGATGAGCTGACACACAGGTCCAAATGGGCTCCTTTTTTGTGCCGGCATATGTCTATCCATCAGTACTCTGTGCAGCAGAGCTGCAAGACCAAGAGGGAGAAGGGGCGGAGGGATAGGATGAGAGAACAGAGAAAGAACAGGTCATGGTCTCTAAAGCAGCTGGTGCTGCCCATACCATCAAGGCTACAGACTGCGACCCAAAGAGACCCTTATAACCTGTCTCTCGCATCCACCATGGGTTGGCCCTTGTTCCTTCTCAACCTCTTGGTGGACTCATATTTAAATGGTGGGTGAGGTGGATCCGTTTCTTTTTATCTTTCCTATGTACACTGTCATGTTGCCTTACCCTCCGTGTGATGAAAGGGAGGGAGAGAAGACAGGATGTGGAAAAAACAAAGTGAAATAAAGGGAAAGAATGAGATTGCATTGGAGCTGCTTCCCACTGGGATCCGAGTTTAGGGCCGGCTATAGTTCAGGTTGAACGGGCTCTCTGTGATTAATGCAAACTTAGCACCAGGCCAGACACAAGTGTTCATCAACACCAGCCTGAGTGCAGTACTACTAGACACCAGAACTACGGCTGGGGGTGTTAGACAAAGACGACAGCTAGATGGTTGGTTTGTCTCACCTTAATGCTTTAAGTGCTGTTTAAAAAGGCATAGCTCTGTTGAAGCTGCATATTTCCTTCATGGATGGAGTATACCATACAGTGGGGAAAATAAATATTTGATCCCTTGCTGATTTTGTGTTTTTTTTCTGGATTTTTGGTTGATATTCTGTCTGTATCTGTTAAAATAAACCTACCATAACAATTATAGACTCTTAATTTATTTAATTTAAAATTTAATGGGCAAACCTACAAAATCAGTAGGGGATCAAATATTTATTTTCCCCACTGTATGTACAAATAATAAGCCCCACTTTGCACACTTCACATTTATTTCACTTAAGAATTACTTGGTTAGATTTCCTTGTGAGTTTCTTATTTATGAGGGTGTGAACACCTAATCACTTCATGTTCTAATTACATGAGCGAATTACAGAAGGGCTTAATGACTGACAAGTAAAATTATTGGTTGATGTACCTGTCAATTCCTGTATGCAGTGGGAGTTACTGGTGAAGATGCAATGAGCATAGGAATTGATATGTGGACAAGCATTCAGTATGATGTATGAGTGATGCTGACAGTGGCAGTATTACTGTAGCTCTTTTAACAGCAAGTCTAGACTTTTTCAGCTGGAGTATGCCATTTTTAACATGCTTGTAGTATTTAGGGGTATAGCTGTACTGACCAGATCCTTGTCTTTAAGGATCCAGAATAATTATAGGTCCATAGTCAGTATCAAGGCATTTGCTGTAATGTGGAGTAAGTGTTGTAGTACTTTGGACAGTTTTTGTTTAGAAACTGCCCTTTATATCCCAGTTACCGTCAGGAAGAATAGTGGATAGTTGGGTTTTTTTGCATGATGTCTTGTGAACTGTACATGTGAACAAACGTCTTGAATGTCCATATGCGAAAGCTGCTTGTCAAACCTGTCTTTTTGTGGCAACTGAATATATTGTTGACTTGTACACTTGCGGTAATCTTACTTTTGATCATTATCTTAGCTGCAATGGTACGTGAATATGTCGTCACTGAAGTCAGACGAACGAGACGAAAAAGACCATACTATCTCCCTGGTGACTTGTTGCTCCGGTGCCGAATTTTGCATCGCTTGGCTGCGCTGCAGAATTCCTCACAACGGATCTAGCAAACCTTTGCCCAAAGATTAAAGGGTGGTTTTCATGACTATTCTCTAAGATTAGCTTTATCCACCGGTTTTTAATCAGTTTCAGCATTGACCGTACAAAGCAAATGAACCAAACAAAAGACATTCAGAATTGCGGCAACAGAGAACAATTACGCCAACACGTTTTTGTTTTGTACGGATTTTGTCCCAGAGCAGCTACAGAAAAAGCCATTATTGTTGTATTGTTCACGTTGTATCAGCCTTTGTCTCCTGACGGCAGTTGTTTTCAGTGTAATAAGGCCACAATGGGGCTGACACAAAGGAGTTAATGCAGTGTGTTCCCACTGCAAAGGAGTAAACATTCTAAGTTCCAAGATTCTAAATTTGTGCGTTCAGTTATCTGAAACAAAGCACTTTGTCTCGATTGAGAGGAATTTTAACTGAGCCATTACATGTGACTACCGTTATTTACAGTAGCCTATTGTAATTACTTGTTGCCTGTATCAGTAAGTTTCTGAATATGCTTAGTGCTAGTTGTTATATAAACCATACCTGACAAGCTCAGAGCCACCAACTGGACCTTCTTGTGTTTTGTTTGCAATGTGCCGACTTTGCTCCCAAGTCCCTTTTGTCTTAGTATCTAAAATGAGGATGGAAATAGGCCTGCACTCTAATGGCTTCATCAGCAGTGTTTGGGTCCAGCATCTGCTGTGCTCAGGACAGCCACCTGGCACCCCCCCCCTCCCCTGGGACGCAGAGCGTGCCCACTCTGGAGGCACGACATGAGGCCCTGGGCAGAATTAGCATGTGCCGCTGCTTCTGCCACAACCTGGCTGAGTTGCTCTCTGTTCCTATAATTAATGGCGGAGTGGGCGCATTTTACCTCTGGTTGACCTGAATTAACTTTTTTCCTCTCTCCCGCTCTCTCGTTCCCTCGGAGCATTGCTTTTATATTTTCTTATCGCTCAGGCGATCACAGGCGCTTTCCGGAATGCCTTTCCAGCGACCCCTGACGTGTCTCCTGTCAGATGATCCTGAACAGTGCTCCGTTGTACACCACTGTTTTTAATCTTACTCCAGTACACGAAACACTCACCCTCTTGTATTGATTGTAGTTGTTTGTTTGTCTAGACTTCAAAAGCAGCTAAATGAATTACCTCTCAGTCCTTAATTATGGGCAGCTGATTGCCATTGAATAAATCTGAACAATTTGTCAAGTGAAAATGAAGTTTTACAAATGATGGGTGGCACAGTGTCTCAGAGGGCTGTGCTGTTGCTCCAGAGCTGCACGTTTGGATTCAACCACAGCACTGCAAATATGAAGTCTGCATGTTCTCTCCATGTTTGCATTTGCAGGTGGGACAGATCATAGAGTGGTTAAGCACTGTGAACTCAAATCATTAGGCTTCCTGTTCAGAATTGTGTTTGCTGTTGTTCATTTTAGCAATTTCCTGAATCTATTAAACAAACAGTAGACTAGTAAAATGGACAAAAATCAAAATTTCTTTGGATAAAAGATTCAGATAAGCAACAAACGATTGTTTCATGCTTATATTTTAAATGCTTATCCCAATTCCATCTAAAGACATGGTGCGTTTCACACATAAGTGTTTTGCTGTTATCTTGCTTGCAATAAACGGATATCTTTTTTTCTGAAATAAAATCTAGATCACTGTATAATTTTCCTATATTTCAGTACATTGTTTTCCACACAGAAGTTATGTCTGAACTAATCTAAGAGATGAATCAAGTCTGTTACAACTACACTGGACTCTGCTCACACAAGACACTCCTTAGAATTCTTGCAATTGCATCGATATTTATGAAAATGTACACCCACAATTCTGGAACCATGTTTATACAGAGGACTGTGGGAGGTCATTTGTCACGTGGGTTAGAAGGGACAACCAAAACATACTTGAGCCATTGCACCCAAATTGAAAATGATGGAAAACTCTGGCAGTGAAACTATTGCTGGAGAAGGGTCATTTTCATTTCACATTATTAGCTTTTCAGGCAGTCTTACTCATAGTGACATGCAGTATTACCTTTATACACAGTAGACTATTTGCAGAGCTGCTTGGCTTAAGTAACACTTTGAAAATACAAACATGGGTGAACTGAACTAAGAAAGTTCTGGACAGAAGTCGGCTTCTTCTGTGTGTGATACTACATATTTTCCCCCTTATTGCCTTGGAAGCATTTTTTCTCTCCCCCGTCCAAACTGAAGCTTACAGATAAAGTGATTTCCATTTTCCGCACTCTTAAAAATGGGCTCCCATCCTCTTAATCCCCTCGTACAGTAAAACAAGTCTATAAAACCAACAGGTCTGTGACCAGGGGTGAAGTGCTCTCTGGGGCTCGACAAAATCGATTCTTCATTCCGCCACATTTCCCGCCGCCATATTTTCCATTCAAACAATTTGTTTTCATACCACCCAAGACCCACTGACTCAGGTGGGCCATAAGGGAGTGGCGGGTAATCCGACACTTGGGTTGACAAACACCCCACGTCCAATTAAAATGCCATTTGTTCTCTTATTCCTAGCATGGAGCAGTAATTTCAATGCCACCAAGCACATTTTTCTGACAAAGTGAGGCAGGGGCATGAGTGTGGCCCATGGACTTATGTTCCATGTTTTACATCTCAAGGTTGAACACACCAGTGGGAAGCTTGATGTATCATTGTTGCAGCTCAACTGAGAAAATATGAGCATTAGAACAAGCTTCTGAATCCTTGTATGAAAAGAACGATGAAGGTCCTGCCAACCTGTAGACTGTACTGGATTACAGATACACTGTTAGTACCTAACACTGAGGTCAAGGTCTATGAACCTATACACCGAGACTCCAGGATGACCAATACTGGTAAATGTGGATAACCTGAGCTGTACGTTTGACACTGAAAATGTAGGGACCTAATGGATAAAAATCACCTGTCTGCAAACTCAAGAGTTTAACAGCTTCTGTATAAAACATACAAAACTGTTTCCTTTTTATAAAAGTGTTTGTGTATGGGCAGGAGATCAGTAAAATATTCACTATTGGATCAAAGCCAGTACTGAACCTTTATTTTGAACTTCTGGGCAGCAGGCATTTCATATCCATATAAATGTCGTAGACAGATCACTTTCAGAGCACGTGCAATTGTGTCCAAATGTTACCTGCTGAGACTACAGAGGAGATAGTAAACCAGGTGACCTGCCCATCTGACAGACTGATAGACTAGTGGATCACCTGCATGTTCATCAATCAGTCACCTTTTTTCCCATGGAAAAGGACTTGTGGCATCACTGCCTCTGATACCAAACCCATTCCTGACTGCTCCCACAGCTGATCTTTTTTCACTTTAGAATCTGAGGCCTATTAGGTCCATCCATTGTAAAGATGTGTGGTTGAGACATGCAGACTCACACCAAGAGGTTTGGGTTTCTTTCTAATGGAAGTCTTAATGTTTTGTCTTTCCCATGCATTAATCACCTCAACCATGTCGAAACTTCTGGCAATCATAACAGCAGACAGATGACATGACACACAGGTCAATTTTTGAAAACTCTGAGCATGTGTGTCTGGCAGATGCTGTTTCGGCTCATGATCTTCTGACCTTCATGACTACGTGTCTGCTGTTGCATCAGCTCTTTTGTGTACCGGTGAACTTGCTTCAATCAGCACGGCACAGGACGAAATGATGACCCTCTTGCACTGTAACTCCAGATGTCACACACACAGACACACACACACAGACAGCTTTCACCAAGGATCCCCACACTTCTTTCATCAAATTTGATCTGTGCCTAGTCTTTTGTTGCTGCAGTATTTTCTTACATATGCAGAAAACAGGCACAAGCCCCTCTGTGAATAATTTTATGAGCAGTTTGACACAGGTACCCTTTCCTGGAGGTCAGCACACATACAAAGATTTTATATATAATTTTTTTTTTTTTATAGATATGAAGTGCTGGAAAATAGACACTTTCATTATTATCACCTGCTTTTGAGTAATTAAGATGTGATAATTTGAACAAACCAATTATTTTGCATAGGCAATTTCAAAAATCCACCTGCGTTTGTTTCCAGGTAGCTGCAGGTCACTCAGACTGTATTCATCCACGAATGTACTGTATATACAGGTTGCTGACATATTTGAAACCTCATCGGTTTAACATTCTACATTAAAAGCTCCACATTTTAATTCCATACTGTCCAACTACATTCTGTTGTTAACTTTAACATGCGGACATTGTGTACTGTAGTGTTTAGTATTAAAGAGAACTGAATGTCAGAAGCGAATGGTTTCTTCTTACTGCTATTTACAGGGCAGTGTGTGACCGCATTCTGAAATCTGTTGGATCGCTTTTACGTTGAGTCGGAGAGCGCTGTACGAAAAGAAATTTTCTCGACGTGCGTCGAAACCCTGCTCATCTTAACACTTTTTGTGTCACGACAACAGGCACAGCTCCAAAGGAGACAGAGGTATTTAATAACAAAAAATGTGTTTTCCACATTATGCCACTGACTCTTTCATCCTTTTCTTTAAAAAACAACACGTTTTTGGGTCACTAAAGTGACGGAAAAACAAGACATCACTCTGCAAGTAGCTGCAAAATCAGACAGGCATTTAAATATGTTACAATTCAAATAATATCCCTGTGATGTTCAGATACAATAGTTGTGTTTTTCAGATCTTCTATACATTTCATTTTGTCTGATCCTGGCTTTTTTTCTAGATTTCAGACCTCACTCCTTCCAGTCGAGGAGAATGTGGAAAAGTGTCTGTCTTATTTTCACAACATTCCAGCACATCTTGTGAGAATTAAATTAACACTGCAACATGGGGGCAGAGAACAAAGAACCTGTTGAAATTACATGTGTATGAGTAAACAATGGTGCTGGGGGGGGGTGAAAATCACAAACTACCCCC
Organism: Chitala chitala; assembly: GCA_025773905.1. NCBI lineage: Eukaryota > Metazoa > Chordata > Actinopteri > Osteoglossiformes > Notopteridae > Chitala > Chitala chitala. The sequence goes on along the minus strand of JABJVR010000106.1, from coordinate 4,384,584 downwards.
CTCTACAATACAAGTGAGAGGTAACGGCACACTTGTGTTGATGACTACTTACACCCCCCCACCACACCCTTAAAAGAAAAAAAAATCTGTTAACCACCTTTGTTGGCTAAATTTCTTTTAAACATTCAATAAGAGAACTGCACCATTTAAAATGGTATTAAACAAGACATCAGCATTAATTTGGATATTAAGATGAGAGACGGGGCTAATTGAAGGTCATGGGAACAGTCTGTTATGAACTCACTGCAAGACATCCAGTGGCATGTGGACAGGAGATCAGCTGAGATCCTCCAGCAGAAGAACTTTCTCTTTCAAGTCCAATTCAGCCTTCTGTCAGACCATCCTGACTGTCACACCTTTGTGTGTTTTGTTCCATCTGAATTTTATTACATGCTCTTTATAAAAAAAATTAAATGAGGAAGTATGGGCGTGGCCACAATAATGGAAATTATTATTACTCGTTTATGTGATGCCTTTATACTATAGAGTATATTGTTTTACTGAAACAATTACCCTATATTCACATGTTCAAGGTATAACAGAGTCCTTTATATGATCTGAAGAAGCATCTTTTCAGTTGCGTGGCTTTAACTTAAAGCTAATTACAGACACAAGTACAATGAAAGATGAAAGAGGGATAGAGGAAGGCAGCCCCCCCACACACACCCAATTATCCCCCTGAAACGCCTGTAATGAAAACAGATTTCAAACGGTGACAAACGGCTTGACGTTAACCATGTGGTTGTTCCAAGCGTACGCACAAGAGGCGCAGGTAGCATGCCGGTCGCCACAGCCCAAGGTGGAGGCCTTGTGAGGAGGACGAAGGCTACGCGTGTTTAATGCAGTGAAGGAGCTATACACTGACCATGGAGACAGACTGCAGTGGCCTTGACCACCGGAATTTAGTTGCCTAGCTAAAGTGTCTATCCAGCGAGTCCTTCGAAGATTAGCAGCTTGGCTGTACATGGAGCCTTGTTAAAGTTAAGAAGCCCTTCACTGACCATGTATTCACAACAGCTCCATACTTCGCTGCAGCTCCTACCGTGTACAACGATTAATGTAAATACCACCTCCCCTTCCACGCCACCCGCACCCCAAATCCTCTGACATGGAGACACTGCAGCATGAAAAAGCTGTTCTGTGATGCAGAATGATGGTCTTTCTCCACCTGTTTGTGAAATTGTAATGCAGCACCTGCTTTAATTTTTCTAATACAAATTAAATCCACACTAAGTTGACTTGAGATCAATAATTCATTTTATCTTGGAACAGTGCAACTTAAAAAAGAAATAAATGATAGCTACTTTGATCAGCTGAAATGGAAAAATAAATGATTGGATTTTGGGGGTAAAAGTCTTATTTGTCTTATATATGGAACACTTTTTTATTACCCGTAGGGAGGGCAAATTAATTTCAGGGTTATTTAATACCATATTGAACAGATTTTCCAACGATAACCTTTGCATTTAAAGTCTAAGCTTTGAGGTATGTGTGGAATATTCACATATGAATTACTTATTAAAGCAACATGACTAGAATGCTTTTCTTTTAATGTTTGTAATATTACAATAAACACTAGCTCTTCAGTGCATTATAAACAATAACACATAAACCTCACAAACCAGAAGAAAAATCTGAAGCAGGTATAATAATAATAACAATGAGAAGCAGTCATATAATAAGTTATACAGATGAGCAAATAAAGAAAAAAACGTGAAAAGAAATGAACCAGTCAACAAAGACTGAAGGACAATATATGTGCTTCATTGTTATCCTGTCAATCCAGCAGCTGTACACGACATCCTCATTAAATTTTGATTAGTGTTGTCACTTCCTGTCTGAATCAAAACCGCTTAGGACTCATGACCAGAACGTCTCAGGTTCGCACCCGCAGAGCCGTCTCCTTTATCCCACAAGTAACATGCTAAGCTTCAGACTGCTTCAGCAGAGGAGGCCACCAGTTTGTTGCCCGAAAAAAGACGCAGAATAGTGGAACTGCAATAGGATGGTCTCTTTACAGCAGTCTAGTTTGGGGAAGCTCAGAGGTTTGCCAGCTGTGAAAATGTGAGAGACGGCCAGTGCGCCTTTGATCGCTTATTCCAGGCTGACCCCCATTTCACATGTGTCTTACATATTAAATTAATGGATACCATGTGTCTCACGTCCATCAATCAAACCGTTATGGTCGGCAGAAATAAAGTTAAGGTGTACAGATTACACTTACGAGGGCTTTCTGACTTGGAATATGTTACAGTGGTATTAACGCGGTATCATTAACCTTGTGTTAAGTGACATCCGCTAACGATTAATGTACATTATTAGCAAAAGCAATGTTGTTTCCTGAACGGAACATTTCTTTAAGTGTAATGTAGCGTTAATGGATTTGTTAATAAATAATTTATTGCTCATTATACAACTCCCACATTTAGAAAGAAAAGACATTTTTCTAAAGTTCACAGGAAGGACTTCTGGGTGTTGCAGGTTTGCCTTACATTGTGAAGACATTGCTAATTAAGAAGCTGACCACAAAGACCCCTGCTACCTGCCCATCCAAACCAACCTGTCATTACACACTCTAGGTTCCAGGCCACATTACTATCATTGTTATTGCTAATATTATTTTTGGTACTGATGCAACACACTAAGCATATGGGCTTTAATGTCAATACATGTATAAAGCCAGACATCCATCCATCCATTATCTCAACCGCTTATTCCTGGTGAGGGTCGTGGGGAAACCTGGAGCCCATCCCAGAGCACATAG
>JABJVR010000106.1:4347455-4381720 GCA_025773905.1 Chitala chitala | reverse complement strand
CGGGCCCGGTACAGCCACCCCCCCCCCGGAAACACTCCCCACGGGCACCACAACGGGACGGGGGGGGGGGTCAGGTCTGGTATACAGTGGGCACAGGCAGCACTGCTCCTGTCATGTTTACTGTCGCTTTTGCCAATTTATTTATTAATTTTCATGGGGGGGGACAACAACAGATGAGGTAGGCTGAGGAGGGGCTAGACCAAGGTACAGCAGTGAGTGACAGCACTGCAGTGTGCCATATGGAGAAGGCTGGCTCCATACCCCAGGGGGAGACGTCAGGCCTCACTCACTGTCTCTCTCAGCTGTGCACATGACAAAAACCGCAAGACGTGAAAACAAAGCAGACATTCCCACAGACCGAGGTGAAGGAGCACCACGGAGTTATGCATGTTAATTGATCCACTGTTCATTACAATCTTGGAAGCTGAAACGTTGCCACCACAACATGTTCAACATTTAAGAAAAGAGACTGGTTGGTGAACATCATGCCCACGACAGGTTTAATTTCTGTACTTCTGCAGACTCTCGTCTAAATAACCTGTTATAAGTTCTGTCTGCAATCAGCTTTGAATAAAATCGTCTTTAAATCTGAGGTTTTTGTACTCTCTGGGTGGGTACTGGAAAGACACCATGGTCCTACTCAGGTCCATCTACTGTATGTCAAGATGTAGGGCAGGAGGACAACCTTATAGCAAGTAACCTTTGTGTTTCCCTCCAGTACCCAACAGGTAAATCATCTTCCCTCCACAGTGTTTAATTAAATTGACCTACAGAGCGTCAGGATACATTCAGTAATAAGCAACACACCTAAACAAAGAGGGGGCTAAACAGGAGAAGGCAGAGACACGTGGAAACAAAGCTCTCATTCATCACTGTATCAATTAACAAGCTGCAACACGGAAACAAATGACCCTGTCCAACGAATCTGATAATTCAGAAGGCCTGGCATGAACTTTATCTTGTAGGAGTAGCATGATCCTGCTAGGAGACAATGCACTAAATTACGTTAAAGGTTATTGTCACCAAGGGGCGGGTCCAGCGGCGCTTTTAATTGGACGTCCTCACAGCTTGTGTATTCATCGCATGTACAACGCAGTAAATATGAATGTATGAATCATTAATACGGGACGGTTCATGCTGACCTGATAGCTTCCGGACACTAATTTATTTGGTGTGCTTGTTGCTGAGGATGTTTTATTGAATGGGGCAGGTTTTGCGGTGAAAGCCCATCTCTGTTTGCTGATGATAGGGAGGGTTGGCAAAGTCGAGTCATTGTTCGTCAGAGGGAAATTCGGGCTTCGCTGATCTCGGAACAGAGGTTCCGAATGCGCAGATTTGAGAGCCCCGTAAAACTGAAACGTGATCGGGCAGAATGGCACTAATACAACGGCACTGCCGAGCAGAGAGAGTACAGGCTTGTTACATCACATTGCTCCGTTAATAGTTGGGAGTTTCACTGGCAGCACACTGATCTTCCCAACCCGTGGCACAGTGCTGTATTTATTCCATCATGGCCTCATTATCATACATGTTTTTCACATCCACAGTTCCATTTGCAAACCAAATTCACAACTGCCACAGGTCTAACAGCTCAGCCTGTACATTTGCAGAATTAACAGTGGCACTTCTCATATAAATGACAGTTAGTATAACTTAATGTATGTGAATTAACTGAGAGCAGTGTTTATTTAGAGAATATTAACCATATATGATGCTTTTCCATCTATGCAGATTGATTCAAAGAGACTTGAGTTGATAAATTCAGGGTCCAAAGTTAGGGACAATAAATTCCTTCTGCAGCAAAGACAACAGTCATAATTAGTGAACAATAATGTAGCCAATAAAGGCAAGTTAGAAGTTCTTATATTGACTGCAACACACACGCATATGCGCAAAAATGTGCAGACATTCACACTCCTCAGACGTGTACACACGCACACACAGGTGCACAGAATACCGCAGAATAAATGAATGACGGGACATACTTGTTGGGGAGCTTCAGCTGAGGGGGGGTGAGCGTCAGAACCTCGGAGTCTATTGGACTCCGGAACCACTGTGGGAAACAAAGGGGGCGAGTTAAAACCAGAGGTTGTCCGTCGGCCACTTGAATCGCTGCGGTGGATCGCCACTGTCTTCGAGACTGAGACGCTGGGCTGTGCACTAACGGCCCAGTTTGAACAGGACAGGTGTGGTTACAGGAGGCCGCCGTGAGAGCGTTACCGATCCCTACCTCCCGCTTAAGGAGCGCGCGGGCTGCCCGCGGTCCGAAGCTGCCAATTGAAGATGACACATGCGGTTAGAAAGCACGCTAATGGACGCCGGGGGCCCCCTGGCATGCTCGAGGACACCGTCACTGACAATATTAATCGCGGGTTGATGTAAAATTGGAGGCAGGGACGGAGGGGGCTTGAGCAGTCGCCCTTGTCCCTTGCTGACATTGTTCACACGTCCAAACGTCAACTTTGCTGCAAGCAAAAGCCGTTTTAATATGGCTCCAGCACTGGGCACTAATGTCTGCTTGTCTTCACTTTGACACCAAGTTTTTTGGGGAAAAAAAAGCACCTCCCTGCCTAATGCTCCAAATGATCAAGTGAAACTTACCAACGGTTCAAAGGAGAGAGAGAGAGAGAGAGAGTGTGTGTGTGTGTGTGTGTGTGTGTGTGTGTGTGTGTATGTGTGGGTGTGTAAGGGCTACTACAAGCTAATTGTTTGCTGCCTTGCAGTTAATTAGCATTTAGTCATATCCCTCTATGTCAGGGGTGGGGAATCATAGTTCTGCACTGCCTCAGTGTATTCAGGATTTTGTTTCAGCCAATTCATTCAATTTGACCATTATTTTAATTAAATATCAATTACACTTTTGCATGTCCACATTCTTCCAGATCATTAGCATCTCTGTGTGCTTAGTTCTCTTAATTTATTGAGAGAAAATAAGTTACTAAGAAGAAAGTTAAAATTGAGACTCCTGTGCTTTAAGATCTGTAATAAAAATATAAATCACACATTACAATATTACCGAAACTGAAGAATCAGAGCAGAAAACGTCTGAATAATTCAACATGGTGTTTAATTCAAACCAGCAATCATTATTTGAATTAAAATTGTAATAATTAATTAACAAACTGGTGGCAATGGAAAAAAATGCTTAATCAGGAGTGGTGAATTACATGATTATTAACCAGAAATTGATTAAAAGATAAAAAATATACTATTGTGAAGCAACAGCAGTAAGTCTTTGTCATTTTAAGTTCTTATTAAAAATGAATAAAGCTGTTGAGAATGTTGTGAGATTGGCACAGTAATTATACAAAAAAAGTCAATAATGTTTAATTGCAATTAAGATTCAATTAAAAGCAGAAATTGGCTGAAACAAAAACTTGCACCCATTGTGGCCCTCCAGCATCATGATTCCCTGCACCTGCTCTAAGTGGGCAATAATTAGTAAAGTATACAGTTTGCATACACACATAAAACACAAACCACTTATACGCACATTCAGCCAAGAAAAGTGTGCACACACACACACACACACACACTCACACACACACACACACACACACACACACACACACACACACACACACACAGAGCCCACCTGTGTGAGACCTCATGTGTGTGCGTAGGTGGCTAGGTTGGTTGAAGCTCTTCCCACACTCTCGACAGATGCAGTCTCCTTGGTGGGCCAGTGACCTCAGCATTCCTGTGGTTCACACAAGGGGGGGGGGGTGGGAGGTGGAATAAAATAAAAAATAAATTTAAAGACAACATTATGCCAGGGTAGAAAAAAACCAGAGAGAGGGAAACATCATTAGTATGTCTAATGTGTCATTATGTGAGGCTACCTCCAGGGCCTGGACGGCTCCTGTCAGGATATATCAAGGCAGGACCTGACAGCCAGACGCAAGCAGGCCAGAGCAGCGCATAAATTACAGACAATTAAGAGGCGTCACCCATGACGTGCCCGCTCCAGGACTGCTATGTCACATGTCAGGTGAGTCTCTCTCTCTCTCTCTCTCTCTCAATCTCTCTCTCTGTCTCTCTCTCTCTCTTTCTCCTTCTGCCTCACTGTCTCTCTCCAACAGCATCTGGAGCGACTTGCCAGGAAATGGTAATGGGGGTGGGCGGGGAGTGTTAAGGGTGAATGTAACATGAGAGTACCGACCCCCCCACCAACACACACACATGCGCGCTGACCCCGCCTTCTACTGCACATGCATACACAGACATTCCTGCCATGTGTATGACTACACAGAGATGCACAGAGGGCATCGCTGGAGCATATATAAGTTTAAGGGTTGCATACGACTGCTCCCCCTGCCCACATGTTCCTGCCGGCACCGGTGACAGCACATCCCCCAGGGCCCTCTGAGGCCTGGCCCGGCTAGGGACGGGCGATGGGTGGCGGTGACCCGGAGCATCACTGCCAGTCCCATGCAGCGCCCTTCCAGCGGCCTTGCCAGACACAGTCCTCCACCATTAACATTCAAGGGGTAGGAACGTCACAGAAACAGTCCACGTTTCCAAAAGGTCATTTTATCCTGTCTGACGCAAAAGGGTACAAAGGACCTTGACAATATCGTCCTCGACAACTTACAGACTTGTCTCCTGTCCAAGGAATGGTACTACCTTATAAACAAGGGAAAACCAGTGTGCTACAAAGTGGCAGTGTGGGGTGTGCTAAACGGTCCCCCTTCACATTAGTATTAAGCAGCTCTTTATGGGAGAAATAATTTAAAAAAAAACTGATTTTGTAAGAGTTAGCTCTCAGAGAAGCTGGTAGCTTTATTTAATTTGTCTCTCTCACTCGGCAGCGCTTTACATATTTGTGCTGTGAGGCAAAATCTAATCCAGATCTTACCTTGCTTGTCACAGCGGTATTTTAGCTTAGAGCAAAACTAAAAAAAAATAAAATATATATTCAGAGCATCAATGGACTCAATAGTCTGTCCTTGCATATTACTAAATTTATCAACCAGAAATATTAACCACAAATAACTGTACTCAATATATTTATGCATGAATATATAAACAGCTATATCTGGATTTTAGTTTTATAACTGAAATATGCCTAACGTTGTCACTCCGATGAACAGCTCAATCAGTTAAACTAGACTTGCCTGTCAGGCCATCAAAAATGTGAATCATCACGTTGAGCAATAAGTAAAGATGCATCTGAGTGAAACACATGAGATAAGCTAGCGGGGGTGAAGTCAGCGTTTGCCTGTCCACATGCTGCCAGCACATGCATGCGCTGACTCAGCTATTTTACAGTTTACGTTAAAACAAACATGCTGTCCCTTACACCAACTGCTGTCACACACCACAAGGCTCCCTCTCAACAAACACTACTGATCGGTACCACCCCTTTTCAGCAATACCCCGCCTACCTACCAGTGTGAGTTAAAAGTGAATTGGACGAGCCCCAGTGATGGTGGAGGCTGGCGAGGTCATGGGTGTGGCAGTTTTTCAGGAAGCTCAGGATGTCCACCGGCGAGCTGGGCACTGACTGCTTAGCCTCGGTGTGTGGGGATGTGGAGACGAGCACGGTTCCCCCTCGGGGCTGAAAGGTGGCTGGACCTCTCCGGCTGCCGATTACGGTGTCCTGCTGGCCCAGTTTGGCTTGGGAAAGTGAAGCTGGGGATGCCATGGGTGACGTGTGAGCACTGGTGTAGTCAGACAGACTGTGCTTGCTGGAGAGCACAAAGCCCAATCCCTCCTGGGGTAGCAGGTGCCTCTCTGCCAACCTGGCTCCTATTTTGGGGCTTGCCGGGGGCATCTGGGGATTGCCTGCATTCTTTTCTACAGGCCGGGCATGGGCCTCCATCTTGGGCTGGTTCTTACGCGCCTCCTCCATGCTAGGCTGACTGACTCTTGGGGTTCTCATGCCCTGCAGCCTAGAGCCTGAAGTGGGAGCCCCCCCCTGGCCTCCAATCTTCTCCAAACCTGGAGGCCGTGTGCGTGTCGATCGAGTGTCAAGCAGGGCAGGGCACTCCTTCCCACCCAAGGCAGGTGGAGGCCCAGTTCTTCTCCAGGATGCCAATCCCCCCGGAGGGCTCTTGGAGCAGCTGCGTGGGGCCCAGCGGGGCACTAAGGCCCCACTCCTCACCTTGTGGGCGACGGTCTGGTGTATCCAGAGCACCTCTGGGTAGTGGGTGGTGTATGAGCAGTAGGAGCAGCGTTGGCCAGGTGGGTTACCCCCCAGCCCTGCTGTCTTGCTAGCCCTTGGGGTGTCTGCAGGTCCGGTCAAGTCGACGGGGCTCAGTAGGGCCCTCTTCAATGACTCATGCCCCTCTCCAGCCTGCTTGCTACCATCACCTTTGGTCAAAGCAGGCTTCTCAGTGCCCATGGTCTGAGAGCTTGGGTAGGGTCTGCTGTGGAGTGTGTTGCTGCGCTGTGGCACAACCTTCCCCTCTGGGCAGCTGTACAAGCTGCCAGGCAGAGGGCTGCAAAGGTCTGCTCCCAGAGAGGTGCCTGGTTTGCCCAGCCCGCGGTCGCTGGCGTGCTGCGACACCAGATGTGATGCAAAGGTGCTGGACTCCATTGTGCTAAATTCACACAGGCCACAGATGAGCTTTTTCTGATCTGTCATGCACAATCAGAAAAAAAAAACATTTTTAAACATCTTTTTAAACACCTTTTTCTGGGACAGGCATGTATGAAGTGGACTTTTGGATAATGACAGAATTAAAAGGTGATCGACATGTGGAAACGAGTTGTACAAGGCAATCTGACAAGAGAAAACTCCCATGTACAGAGAAGGACAATAACTACAAAATACCACAAGATGGCACTGCGACACAACTTACACAAGTGCTCATCGCATGTTTGTCCTTTTTGTTTTTTGTGGTTCTAATCTTGGCAGCAGGTAAATGATTTGGAATACTAGAATAGCCTTAACAATTATTACTTTTTGTATATCATGATACAGTGGCTTTATGTCTCCTCACACTGCCACGTTTGTCTCTTATTGTCAATAAGAATTAAATAGGACTGAATTATATCAGTCTCAAAACCCACAAAATATTACCAAGTCCTACTAAATTGTCATATCTGCTCATCAACAATAACCCATTTAAGTTTGATGTAGTTGGTTTGTTCGCAAAAGCTGGAAAGCAACTTTCTAAACTAATATTAGTTGCCCTGTATTTAGGCCAAGGAGGAAGCCCTAGATATTACCCCACCCCTGGTTACCACAGAACATATTCTAAACAATAAACAAAAAAGTATTTATCGTGGTGCTTGACTTTATGACAAACATGGTGATATACAGCAAATGTCGGTGAGTGGTATCAAAAGTTCCACAAGGTGGCGCCATATCTCATTGCATATTCAGGCAGTGGACGTCATGTAGAACAGGAAGCTCTCAATCACGGTCCTGGAGGACCCCTAGTTGGTGCAGGTTTTTCTTCCAAAAAACTCATAAATTTTAAATTCACCACTATCTGAATTACATATAAATTACACAGTTTCTTCTCTGAGTTCTTCGTGACAATACGCATCTCACTGTGCTTAGTTATATCATTAAGAAAAAATACGAGTTACAAAGAAGAAAGTTACACGTGAGACTCTTGTACTTTAAGATCTGAAACAAAAAATATAACTCACGCATTACAACGTACTGCTAACTGCTAAATTATAGCAGGAAATATCTAAATATTTAGGTGTGGTGTTTAATTCAAACCAGTAATCATTAATTGTATTCAAATAGTACTAATTAACAAAGAACAGGTGCCAATGACAAAGAATACTTAATAAGGAGCTGTGATTATTAACAAGAAGTGGATTAAAAGGTCAAAATATACCATAATTTAAAAATTAAGATGCAACATCAGCCTTTGCCATGCTTATAAAATTTGTACTAAAAATGAATAAAACCTCATGAGAATTTCTGCACTGACACAGTGATTACAGAGAAACTGAATAATGTTTAATTGAGATTAAGGTTGAATTAAAAGCAGAAACTGACTGAAACAAAAATCTGCACCCACCGGGGTCCTCCAGGGCTGTGATTGAGAACCCCTGGTTAAGAGGGCCACAGGACTGTGAGAACATCTCAACATGCTGAGGAACAGGCCCTGGGAACTGGAGAGCTGTGCCTCCTCCAGGGTCAGTAATGTTTACACTTACTGACACACACACACACACACACACACACACACGGTGAGTCCGTGATCTGCACCAGCTCTGTCAGCCCGCCCGCCTCCCTATCGGCAGCTCCATTTTTCAGTCAGACAGGAAGATGGCCATCTGGTTTCCACTTCTACTGCTGAAGTGTGAGTAGACTATGGAAGACAGAAATGTGCTGGGAAGGCGAGGGGGGCAAGGTTATGAGATGAACAGTATCTCGTGGGGGGAGACCAAATCTTCCTTACCTCGCCCACTCTTGTTTCCCACGCCCCCACCAACCCACCACAGAGAACAGCAGGAGGAGTCAAAAGCAGCACAGTAGCAGTACAGCACAAACGCCGCACAGCCGTAAAGACTTTCTGTCTTGTTTTGCATGCATGCCCCGGGGCCCAGACTGCAGTGCAGGTTGTGGAGTGGGGGGGTGGGGTTCTGGCAACACTGTTGATACATGTACTGTGTGAACATTTAACAGGGGAGGAGACATTGTTGCTTCAGCACAATAAGTTAAAATGTAGTAGCAGCCGCATGTGGTGGGTAAATGTCAGGGGTGATTATCAACGTCCACATGTTTTCAGCTCAGAAGAATGACAATGTTGTTACTGTTTCATATTACAAACTGGAACTACTGGCCGTATAGTTTGTGTTATGACTCCTGAATATGTTTCTCAGTTGGTGAGACACAAGTTCCGGTACTAAGTTCTCAATATATTCTGGAATCAATTGTACAGTCTGCAGGTGGTTCTTTGCCCCAGTACTGTTATATGTAAGGTATCACTGAGCTGTTCTACATGTGTTATCTACAAGTTTTAGTTACTTACAAGCTACATCTTTCAAAAATATTTCATCAAAGCCTTTTAATTAAAATATGCACCTTTAACATCAGTTGGTCAATTCCTCTTCCTTAATTTAAATGACAGATACATGTCTTATTCAATCACAAAACCCGCTGCTATAGTGCTTGTGGCTAGAAACTATTAAATAATCTGTGATTAACAAAATGTTCTTACTGTGATGTTAATGTTTTGTCTCCATATTTCATACATTTGTAGTTGAATTTAACTGAATCACTCCAAATAATAGCATTGTTGCTCAGGTTTGTAAAAACAAGTTCTTTTACTGAGATTTAAACCTACTGGACACCTAGTGGTAAAATCTGTAAATCTTTTGGACAAAATTCAATGAAACCACACGTACATGGTGGCTTCCTGTTTTGTTTCACTTGCAAGATTCACATTTTCACTAGTTTGTTGGTTATGAAAAGGTCACGTCACAAACAGAATGTTGTTTGCCTGTATGTGTCGTACTTTTATTTGTTGTATATATTTATGTACTAAATCAAACTGAAGTTCTTCTTTCTTAAACTTACTTGGAAATGTATTCTCCTCATGTAATATGACAAATTTACTTATTTTGTTGATATTTCTAAATCAAAATCTCTTTTTTTGTTGTTCATTTTCCACAAAATTCCTAGTCTTCCCTGTTCTTGAGAAGTAACAGCATTGAATGACAGATAGGTTCCATGTTGTTGTTTCCATATATTACCACTAGGTGTCCCCTGTAACCACTTGTCTTGGAGCTGAGTTGAAGGTCTATTCTAACAATGGACTTTTCACAAACATCTGGGTTTTACACTGCCTGACAAAGCAGAGTAAGGAATGATTTTAAGCATATTAATATTAGCATTGTCTCAGACATAAGCTATAAACCATTACACTAAATGGCTGTGTATATCCTTGACTGACCAAATACACAAATTAAAAGAAAAAAACAAATGGCTGACCTAGTGCTCAGGGCTAAATCATTGTACTACTTGACGGCAGCTCACCTGGGTTAGGGGGGAGCGGAAATGTAAGCACCAGTGATGTGTATTACAGATACACAAAAACAAGAATTTAAGTATGTCCCCATTTTGTTGAGTTTTTTTAAAATAACAACCCGTCACTGCTCCAGCTTAGCACCTGTTGAGGTTGGGGGAGGGGTTTCCTTTCACAAAGTTTTTTGTAACATAATAGTTAAATTTTGTGGGGTAGGGGAGTGGGGTCCTTTTACAAAAAGTTACAATATTAGTGCTACCATGCCAGTTATGTGTGTGTGTGTGTGTGTGCCCTGCGGTGGGTCAGCGCCCCGCCCTGGGTGTCCCCTGCCCTGCACCCTGTGTGTTCTGGGATGGGCTCCAGGCTTCCCCGCGACCCTTAACAGGATGAAGCGGTATAGAAGGTGACTGACTGACTGGCTGGCTGACTGACTGACTGACTGACCGACCATGCGAGTTCGATGTCTTTAACTAGAGTCCTTTTGGCTCAGCGCTCTGACACTCTCTCAGATGACTGTCCACTGTTCTGCTCTGTATGGACAAACCTGCACTGAAATTAGATGACAGCCATCCAAGAACAGAGTACTCTGCAAAGTCACCTAGATGAAGAGTGCCAATGCAAGGAACAGGAATTTAGTCAAAACCAAATAAAATCATAGTTTACTGTTTCATTTTGTATTTGCATTTCTTCTAATGCCTTTTGTTATATTTTGATAGAACTTCTTATATGATTGTTGGAGTCAATCTGAGGTTTGGTTATGTGCAGGTGTTTAAAGAGAGAATCTGGTGTATTTGTATACTGTAAGATACACATGCAATTAAAGTGGGAAATCGTGGGTGTTTTGTGATTGGTTGTATGTATGTAAAACCTCTGTGCAGTAATGTAAAGTCAAGTCCCTTTTAGAAACACAGAAATTCTGGCCCCTTAATTTAAATGTACTTTTTGTCCTTCTGTGCACCCTTACCTGTGCTGGACTGCCCTCTTTCCTTCACTGTCTCAACAGCAGTCTCTTCACCCTTGGACCCAGGCAGTGATGACCCAGATCGCGGAGTACCAGGGCGACTGGCAGAGCCCGACTCAGCCTCGCTGTTAGAACCGCCTCGTTCTCCCCGGGGAGCCCGGCTTGTGCTGTTCCCGCTACGGCCTCCTTCCCTGCGGTGCGTGCGCATATGCAGCGTCAGCTGGTGGCGCGTGCGGAACACCTTGCCGCACTCAAAGCACTCTGCAGCCTTAGTCTGAGAGGAGCGGCGGCTCGAGCGAGAGGAGGGCCTGTACTCCGAGTCGCTAAGGCTCTCAGGTGTGTCCTCTCCCGGGGTGTGACCGTTCCCACTGCTCCGTCTCTTTCCGCCCCCCGCACCATTGTGTGAATCTGGTTCCCTCTTGCGCTTCTCTTGGCCCAACAGGACATACTCGCTTGTTCCCTGGTGGTAAACCACATCGGCGTCTGCCATCTCCTCAACCCAGGTCACACCTCTGCTGCCCTCCATGGCCTCGCCAACTTTGCCCTTCATCGTGAGCTGCCAGGCCTGGTAACTGCATACTGGGTCCAGTTCCGGGATCCTCTTGCCCAAGCTGCTCTCTAGCAAGTTCTTGTCTCCAAGCTCAGCGGGCCGCAGATACAGGCCCTCCAGGAAATGTTTCTTTGTGGCTGGTGAGTTGGAGCAGTGGGTGGTGCCCTGGTGCTCGTGCTCCTGCCCCAGTTTAGAGGATCGGTTGTGGACCCTCTCGTGTATCTGAAGGCTTTCTCTGTTGTGGAAGAGGTTGCCACACTTGGAGCAGAGTTCATAGAGGCATGTCACGCTGGCAGCCTCCATTTCGATTTGCGCTACATTGTTGATGGTGGCCGGCGTCTCCGTCTCACTCCTGAGCTTGCCCCGGCAGCTGACCCTGAGGCTATGGGTTTTCATATGGTTCTTGAGGAACCAGGCCTCACGGAAGCTTCGGCCACAGATGCGGCAACTGTGGGCAGAGTTGAGCAAGTGCTTCTTTGTGTGTGCCTTCAGGAGCCAGGCCTGTGTGAAGCTCTGCCCGCACAAGCTGCAGGGAAAGTCACCCAGCTCAGCCAAGACAGGCTCTGCTTCAGTTCCACTGCTTGTGGCCCCGTCCCCTGCTACATGGGACACATCGATGTTGTTGGGCAGCTGGTCCTCATTTGAAGCCACACGACTGCACACGAGGCACAGCTGTGAATGCTGGTCCATCTCCTCTGGACTGTCCAGCTTCCTCCTGCAGACGACACACTGGAGAGGTGATGTCCAGGTCGTCCCACTTACTGCCTTGTCCCCATTGACCATTTGATTGCAAGCTGAGGTGCTTTTGGTAGGGCTGGCACAGCCGTCGAGGCCCTCGGACACTCCCGCTTCACTGCTCTGACCTTCTGCCACGCCCAGCTGGTCATCGTCTCCTTCTGCGTCTTCCTGCTCAGGTCCCCGCCCGAGCACGCTCAGCCTGTGGCTGCGGATGTGCGCCTTGAGCTTTCCCTTCTGGGAGTCCCGGTGGTCGCAGTACGGGCACTTGTATGGCCTTGCCTCCGTGTGCTTCCTCATGTGCTGCGACAGCGAGCTCTGAAAGGGGAAGCTTCGACTGCACACACTGCAGGTGTAGCGGGGAGACTCGTTTGGGTTAGCTGCAGTCGCCCGCGTGCCTTGCTCAGAACCACGCTCCATTTTGTGGTGTCCTCTCTGGGGAGCACTTCTTGCCGAGCCGGGGCTATCTGTAATGGTATATCCAGTCCGAGGCTTGGCAAACGGGGCCTCTCTCCTCCTTCGTCATGCACTCTTCAAAGGTGGTCTTCGTCTAGATGTCACTCCTGGTTCTTCTGGCCTCTGCTCTCAGTGTTCTGTGCCGTGTTGCCGGGCAGATCCGAAGTGTCCAGCATAAATCTTTGCAAACGCAGCCCGAGCACCACCAGATGTTTGCCCTAAAGAACACAGAAGGGGGGAATGGGGCGTTAACTTGTGGCTGCGTACACTGTGTTGTCTCAAATTTTAGTAAAGCTGCACTAAAATGATTAAACCTCAGTACAGAGAACAGCAAAACACAAGTTCATTTTCATGTTTTTGTGGCAGTAGAACTTCGATTGTTCACACCATCATTTTCTGTTTAATGGCTGCTCTTGCAACCCTTGCAATTTTTTTTTTGCCACATTGTCTGGTCAACAATGTGGGACTACCTGGGTGGAAAATGTTCATCACAGCATGTGATTTTGCCAGTCCTATAATTCCTCATTATCAGTCACTTACAGTCTAAAGTCTCACAACAGGATGTGGCTCACTTTCTAGCCATTTGTTCTCATCATGAAATCAAGAGGCATCTCCTGCTAATCTCACTTCTTTGTCATAAGCACAGGAAGTACAGGAGACCTTCCCTTCAGTATTTAACCAATGAACCACAGAGAAAGATCTCATGTCTTAAACTGACTGGTGTAACCTTGACTTTGAAAATAACTCAATTAACAAACATTTTTAAAACTAGTACATTAACCCACAGGCCCTTAAACTGAACGGCGCAAGAGGATTGCCACTTGTAGAAAGGAAGCCATCATGGCACGTCACAGCCCTGATTATGGATCAGCACCAGATTATGGATCAGTGCCAAAACAGCAGGGCTGCTCTGTGACTGGTGGCCTGAGGTAAAACGAACGCCTTAAGCCTATAATTCCATAATGATAAGATGGTGTTGAGGTGAGTAAACACAGAGCAGCGTGATAAGGGCACCGCGGTGCTTCACTTACTCCTTTCATTACAACGTCGCACTGGGAGACGGCCTGTGTCTAAGCTCTTTCAGGCGCCACGACAACATCTTAGGGTAACACGTAAACATGTCGCAGCAATCCGTGGACACACTGTTGACCCAGATGGCAGACTAAGTCAAAAAAAAAATATGCCTCTCAACGTCTGAATGGACATAAAAAGAACGGACATAAAAATTAATTCGCATCATGCCAGCTGAATAAAAAAATGCACAATTTAATCATTTTGACCACGAGCTGTAGATCATGACTGATTGATTTCTCACGGGTTGTTCACAAGGCCCCTTTGTTATAAAAAAAAAATCACTAACGAGGACCCATGCTTCTGGTGTAGCTAACAGATCAATCACATTGTTAGCAATGGCTAGACTGGGAATGGTCCAGCCTTCCTCGAGGAAGACTGCACTATGTTGGAGATCAAACATGTTCACACTGTGCCTTGGATGCTGCTCTTATCCAGGCACATGGTGTTCCTTCTGAAATTAGTTTGAAAAGACAGGACCCACACATGATCTGCCACAGTCACGATGCTGTCCTGTGTATCATTATATCTCATTACCGACTTATTTAGCAGATGCCTTCATTCAGAGTGGCTTAACCTATTCACACAGCTGGACACAGTGAACAAAACAACAATCCCGACAGTTCCAGGTTCGCCGCCCTAACCATTCCAAACACACACTGCTCATCAGTGCCACTTTAGCCGATACCCTGACGACCAGCCAAGCTGTTCACAGAACAGAAGCTGCTTCTTATCCTGTCATGCTGGTGCCCAGGGAGCTGCAGAGCAAGGCCAGCCGGCTGGTCGCTTGAAGTCGCCGAGGTGTCTGGGGAAAACAGGAGCTTCTGCAGCAGGACAGGACTTCCCAAGTGTGTGAGTTTGTACTGACTCACTACACAAGCTGCTGAGGACTAGACCTGTGTCATCTCACCTCACTGGTCCTTCCACTGAAACCCCACAGCACTTTGAATGCATGTGCTCAGTGATGATCTTGCTTCCACAGGTTATTGTTCGTAATTATCGTTTTCATTAATTTCATAATTAATAAAATAATGTGTGTAAAATAATCAGGCTTGCAGACAACATGATGTTTCAAAAGCAAGACAGGCTTAGTTTTTGATTATACAGTACTTTTGAACCACACAGCATGTCTGCCAAAAATGCAAAGCCCTTATTCCTTCTGTTTGCATCTTTGCCTACTTCCCTGTCTGTCTGTCTCCTCATGTTGTTGATCCGCTGGCTGGGCTTTGTGATATAATGCCACTCCCTCCCTTCCTGCCCCTCTGTGATGCCGTCTCTGTTTCTGCTCATCTCACCGTCACCGTCTACTGTGCAACACGATCGCACTTCTTGCTCTCAAGTTGTACAAAAACTGACAACATTGTGTTTATTTTCATGTTTGCTCGTTGAATAAATAAGATTTCAGAGGAAAGCCTGCCATCCAACAGCAGAATGTTTTCAAAATTAAATTGTCATGAGATTAGGAGCAGCACATGGATCCAACACTGTAGGTTCTGCCCACACAGTACAAACTGTCAAGCTGTCTTATAAGGGACAAACACAGGAAATAGACACACATTTGTCATGTAGGTTTTACCAAGCATAACACAAGGTACCAAATAACACACTGAGAAAATTCTGAGTTCTTCCTTCAAAAAAAGAAGATGGTTTGCAAGCAGAACACTTTATTGCCTCTTTTGGAAAGCAGAAAAACAGCCACAAACTTTTATTGTTTTTAAAATGGAGAGCACACACCCAAGAAATTAGGAAACCATGACATTCTGAATTAGCTCCCAACAGACCCAAGCACAACCTCTTCAAACGTTTTTCCTCTTTTCTCCCTCCACAACCCCCCCCCCCCGCCCGGAAATTCTTTAAACATCTGGCTATAGTCACCCTGCACATTTTTATTTATTTATTTTATTTTTTATTTTTTTTACCATGCCTGTATCATACTTTGTATTTTTAGCACAGTGGACCATGTTGATTTACTGTATCTTACACCCAGCATGCAGTGTCTCCAAGAGCACTCTGGTGGTATGGAAACAGCACAGGGAAAAAAACTTAAAAAAAAATATATATATATATATATATATATTCACACAAAGGCCTTCCTATTGAAAGACACCATGCTTTTGATGGACATCATTGACACTACCTGTCAAGGAAAAAAAAAATGAATGAATGAACCCACTCTCACTCTCCCAGATGTGCGTATTCCCAGACCAATCAATAACCATTTTCAGCTCGCATCATCTTACTACCCACATCAGAAGGTCAGACACTGGACTTAACGCCTGTCTGAGCTGAACATTGTGGACGGGAGAACAATAAACAGCAGGGAGAAAATTAACTATGCAAGTAAAAGGGGATCGATGATGGAAATAATATAAAATGGGATGAGTTTGTGTAAACGTGACTCACATACAACACACTGCACAAATGGATTACACTGATACAAACAAATGTCTTAATAAAGTAGGCCTATTACACAGTCAGCGTGCCAAGCAAGGCATCTAAATTGGATCTGTATTTGCTTCTGTGATTATTAAACTGAACTCTGTAGTCCTGTGCTACGCTAACTGCTTTGCCCACATAAATAGCAATTGATTTTAACATAATTCTAACAACAGAAAAAAAAGCATGAAGCAGTGGACACTTAGGAAAGCCCCCTTCTATGTGTGCCGATCGCCACCACTGAAACCTGGTGGAATATTCATGAGGGGGGAGAAGCCACAGCTAAGGGCTACGAGGCGGGTTTTGCAGGGTCTCTCCTTACAATTGACCTACATATTACTCTTTGGTTGACCTTGGGCCACAGTCAAGAACTATTATTGTCAGAAGAGCAACGACTGAAATGAAACAGAGGATTACTGGACAACAGTTTACACGGTCCACATTTACACATAGTGCTTATGTCAGATAATTTATCAAATCATCAGTCACTTAAATGCACATTAACTTACGCAATCCTGACTTCTTGTTATACTGTTAAATATGCATTTATGGTTTTAAATAAAGATATATTTTCAAAGCATCTGCAATATATGGATGAGGAAGCTAAAAAATAAAGGAGGCACAGTGCATACCCATATATCTGTAGATTACACTGTATTTGCAACATGTAAATTAGACTGTACGATGGTAAGGTCAGCTGCAGTTTAAATCTCATGTGAAACACCTGAAAAATACTGGCATGTTCACTTGTACCGCTGCTCAGTTCAAAAGAAAGAAGCTGTCCTGACTGTGCTGTAAATTTAATCATTACTTAAGTATCAGGGCACCTCACTTGTGTGTAGTTCACACATGCTGAGGAGCAGAAACCAGACTCAGAAATTGCACATTTCAAGGTCCATGGATATGGCTAAGACATTGCGCCACAGCCACAGGTGCAAAAGAAGGATATGCAAGTTTCTTTATCTTCTGGCTTCATCTCTCTCTACAAGAAACACTGTTACCTTAGTCTGCTGCTAGCAAAATAGTTGGGCCTGGAAGGAATCAAGTTTTTAAAACAAGAGCCAGAATGTGACCAAAGCCAGGTGACAGTGGCTTTGTTAGTCATTACAGGAGCGAGACAAGACAATGGCCATGAAGTTCCACATTGTATCACCCGCAGTTAGCTGCAGAAGACACACTGTAAAGGTAACTGACATCCCCCAGAATGGACTGAGGTACACCAATAAGAAAAGTCTGTCACATATGTGAACTTTACAGCAATAAAATATCTAGAAGTGCAAGTTATTAAACTTTTTAGAATCCTAAATTACTTGAGCTACTACATTTAAAAATAATTATAATTCATTGTTATTAATTATAACAATAGCCATAACAATTTTTAGACTAAAACTTACACATTCCACAGTAGAAGCAAATATTTTCCTGTACTTGCAATGAAAGCAAAATAAATAGAATAAAATAAAACCTTTGTGGTAAGAGTGAGGCAGTTGCCTTTAACACTGACTGTCTGCACAGTGCCAGTCATGATTGTCGCGCTTTGGAAGTACCAACACCATGGCTGTGCTGTAAAAATGTACTACAAATGAATATGAAGGATTATACTGTAACAGCTTGTAGTACTACTGACCAGGAAAAGCTGTTGGCAAATACTGCCTCCTCAGTCCCACTGCCCTCCTTATGGTGAACAGAAAAGCTTGCTGACCAGTCCTGTCCTGCTGCTTATAAAAATGTCTCACACACATGGCCGTATTTAAACACTGCCAGGTCTGCAAGAATTGCAGCACATTTCTAGAGGATGTCTACATATTTTGTCTCTATTAAAACAAGGTTGAAGGGGGACACGTGAAAGATGATTTTATTTCTGTTTTCCCGAGTGTATTTCTGTGATTGCACTAAAGGCAATTTATGGGATGCTGCACCTCCCACCCTTCAACACTCTCCCCACCCAAAAAAAAAAAAATTTACTGCCATGCGCTTCTCAGCAGCCTCATCCCTTCGTTCAAGCTCCAGCGCTTCTGTTCGGGATAGAAAAGGGGCGGTAATGTAAATCCCATAAATTGTCATTGGCCTGTTTTTCTTCTCAGTTTGGTAACCTCTGGCTGCTCCGTGGTGTCTCGGTTCACACGGGTATGCGTGAGACCTCTGGCAGCGCTCCGGGTGGCGGGAGGCCATCTGGCCCCTTCTTGAGTCCCGCAAAACCCACAGATCTCCGATGAGTTGGGGACCAGACCTCAGAGTAACACGAGAAAGGTCGAAAGCGCCATCACAAGCCAGTTCACTGTCAAGCTGAAAGAAGGTGCCCACTCCATGTTTAACCTTTGTATGTGTGACTCCAGGCACAGTGGACTCAACCGATATAATGCAAATAAAAAAAAAAACAAAAGAATGAAAGTGTCAGGCCACGACTCCTTGGTCACTGACTCCATAAACAACCACTTCCTTAAATCATAGTGCTGCCTTTTTATTTCCTAGTGGGTTGGACAGTTGCCTGAAGGAGCTGCTACAGTGAGAGTTTAGTAGAGTATACTGAACCAGGAAGAAAATATAGGGATATAGGAGTATGACACCATCACTGTCAGGCAATCTCAAACCAGTACTGCAAAAAAGGGAACTGAAACTGGGCCTTCTGATTGGCTGAGGTGGTAAGGAAAAAAAACACAGTACATAGAAATAAATACTCTCTTACCATTGCTATGCTGATGACATCCAGCGCTTACTGTCGTACTCATCCTCGGACACAGGAGTTTCAGCAAAGATTACCTTGTGGTTTGCTGACATCTCAAGATGGATGTCACCTGCAGCTGAATCTCTCCAAGACTGAGCTGTTGGTCACCCCAACTAAGAACTCTATTCCCTGTGAGCTGTCTTAACCTTAGCACGTCAACTGTAATATCTTCAACATCAGAAAAGAGTAATGCACAACAATCTGACATTCTCCAACCACACTACCATGGTCTCAAGGGCTTGCAGATTTGCACTCTACAACATCACGAAGATCAGACCATCTCTAACAAAATATTCAACTTAACTCCTGATGGAAGCATCACTCATCTCAAAATTAGACTATTGCAACTTACCCCTGGCTGGACTCCCAGCCTCTGAGAGTGGCCTCTTCAGAGGATTCAGAATACTGCAGCCTGTCTCATCTTCAGCCTCCCCAAACTAACATGTTAATCTGCTTTCCATCTCCCTTGGTTGACTTCCAGTCCAGGCTCGTATCAAATACAAGACCCTGATGCTTACTTTCAAATCCATCAACAGGACTCCAAGCTGCCTCCAGTCCTGAATCAAGACTTAAGTCCCTCCCATGCTCTACGGTCCACCAATGGAAAGAGACTGGTTGCACCCCAACTGAAGAATGGTAGACCTAGGCTCTTCTCATTGCTGGCAACTAAATAGTGGAATGAGCTATACTTCGCTTTGAGGAATTCGTTGTCTCCATCCATGTTCTAAAAGCAACTGAAGAGTCATCTCTTCATGGAACACCTCAGCTCTTGAACCTCATTGCTTCTTTATTAGAATTAGAATTAGAATTAGAATTGTTTTTGGATTGTTACATTGTTTAAGTGCTGCAGTATTGCTAATTTACCTTTTGTCTTTTTAGTTGATTTAGACTCTAGACTTTAGTTGCTTAACTTCACCTTGTGCACTGTTGACTTATTCTACCCTGGATTTCTAGATATTGTCTGACGTCGTTTTCAATATGCACGTGTACTATTACTCACTTGTAAGTCGCCTTGGACAAAGGTGTTTGTTAAATGAATACATTTAAATGTAATTAGGAGCCTTTGATTACTAATGATATTAGGACAGTGCTTTAAATCTAGTTAGAACTGTATCAGTATTGGACCAAGCACTTTGTGGTCAACAATTTTTTGTTGAATGCCAACTAAAACTTTAAATGCTGGGTTGTGGTAAGTTAAAGTACTAAAGTTTAATGGAACCTTCTGTACTGAGATGTTTGGACTGTAATGGGACCTGTGACCATTAGAGGGTTTTTTTGGATTGTAAAGGAGCTTGCGGTTGTTATATTGCTCCAGTGCTTTTGGAGATTAATGGAGCTTGACGTGATCACAGTTGTGAGCCGATCTGCAGGAGAAGCCATTGTATGGATATGTATTGTTTCACATTGAATCTTAAAAAAAAAAGAAAGCATTGCCTAACATAATTTAAACATTCTAATTCAGTTACTTATAACTGTACACTGTTTGAATCTTGATTGTACTTTTTTGTGTTGGCATCAATGCCATTCTGGTTAGACGGTTAAAGAATGACTGCATCTGAGGTCCTTATGAAACAGGAAGCTGTGGGAGGTCAGCTGATACCCAACAAGGAGGCAACTGGTTACACAGATGTCTAAAATTGTGAGTCTAGCTCTGATTGACTGTAGCTCAGCTATCAGTATGTCAGTCTGCTTAGGTCACAAGCAGCAGAGTATAAACAGGTACGGGAAAAAACTGCAGTAAGTTAACATTTCCACGTCAGTGTCCTGCTTTCGTGGTCCGTAGTCAATAAGGCTGCTGCAGGGGAATGCTGGGAAACGAATTTCTGTCCAGACATGCTGAACCATGAGAACGCTAACCAGATGTTTAAGTGACGTTTTAAACCGTTTGATCCGCAGCAGCATGCAGCTGCGGAAATTCTACAGGAAGCCAAATTCCCACGGGAGAAAACCCAGCTAGCACAATGCACTTTTCACCACAGTACGCACAAGCAAAACACACATTTCTCCTGTCCATAACTGCTGTGCACAGACATACATGTATGGCTTCTACTCCACATTTTTTAGTATAATGATGTTAATTGAAGCAGCAGCTGGTTCTAACATTAAGACACATGATTTGCAACTGAAACAACGGAAAGACAGAATCCCAGTGATGAACGGCTTTTGAAACGTACGTTTGAAAAATTTGAATAAATAAATGAAAATGTAAACAACTATACATCATTATAAATGCTAGTGGTTGCAAAACAAACAGGAAATGTAATGTGGTCTACCTGCAAGAGTTTTAAACTGGTTTAGGAGACCGCATGACCTGGTTCATTATTGGCTGTCAAGGCCAGGTGGGAGAGGTCATTTTAGGTGTTGCTTAGAAAAAAAGGAATGATAACAGAAAACTGTAAAAACTGCTAAAAATACAAAGGATTGGTTATTAGGCTTACTGGGTGTCAGTTACTTTTCCTCAAGTGTTAACAAAAAAGACACAGCCCACACTAGCCCTTCGGAAGAAGAGGTGCTTAGTAGGCCAAAGCAGACTCCTCTGCAGGTAATGCCACACTGTGAAATCACACTTTGCTGCCTTGGTAAGGTAAGCAGACAGCATGAACACAGATCCTCTGTTTTTATTGCTTCTCTTCTTTTCCTGGCCTTGGACAGATCCACCCTGCTTCCTCTCACTCATATAGCTGTAATGTGCGAACTGGGGGGGGGGGGGGTAACACTTTAGCAGGATGAAGGTGGAGTGTAACTTTGAGACAACCCCAGTCTGGAAGCAAGCATGGCATGGTCAGAATCTGCCTGCTTTTCTAAGGGAGAGACAGGTTAGGGATCCCGGTCAAAACTTCCCCCATTGTGAGGCATGTAGTTTGGGAGCACTGTTATAAGAGTGTGTTCTGGTTAACTTCAACAAACAGGTCACGTGAACCTTTGGTCATTGTCCTGCCCAGAGCCACTCCATGCTCAGTCACATGACATCCAGTATAGCTCATGACAACTGCGTTTAGGCACTGGGGAGCCGTTAAAGGTCCATTATGTTCCTCTCTGCAATTCTGTGGCAAAGTGGCCAGTGGTATCGACCTGCCGGTTACATTGCAGCACAAATTATCATTGCACCGACTCCCCTGTGACCTTACAGCAACCAGGGTCATGCTCCCATCTTCCTGTGGTGTGGGGGGTGCGGGTTGTCAGGTGAACATGGGGTCAGTTAGCGTTGCTCTGCCCTTCTCCCTGTTTGTTTTCTGCCTTTCAATTTCCCAGAGCTACACACCGGACGAGGACACTGACACCGGAAGAGAGGTCATTCCAGTACCTCATCAACCCAAAGGGAACAGTCTGCCACACCAGAATGCTGCCAGAAAAAATATTTGTTTCTTTTAAATTTTTTATTTACATTTTTATTATCTAATGTTCAGTTTATTGTTCCCAGGTACCAAGCACGAGGCGCTCAGGGGTCTGATGTACATTTATCTTATGGTACACAATATCTTATTTATCTTAAGGCATACAAGTGTTTTGATGATGAACCCTATGCAGAAGTCTAGTTTGGACAGTCACTGTGCTGTCTTACCTAGGCACATGGGTGCTTCTGGTCACCGCATCTGTTCATTACTAATGTGCATCTTCTGTGCGAGATTTGACTGCAGTGACACCTGCTCAGCGTTGCGCTCAGTGTTGTGCTCACCATTGCTGGGGATTTCGCAAGGTCAGTCCGAGGACGCATTTACAACGGGAGAATGGCAAACCTCAAGAGTCACCTTAACCACTGCTCATCTTTGACCTTTTGATGGTGACGTGACCTCCGAACAAGGCTAATTCTCAAAGGTTTATGTTAATTGCTGTGTAATTGGCATGGCAATTAGCTGTGCGATCTTACATTTTTCAGGTGGGAGGGGACAAATTAATCAAATTACATGAGAATTTCAAGGTTAGAACTTTGTGAATAGGACACATTTGATCAGGACACAAAAGATTTGACTCCGTGATGCAGTGTATGCTTTCACAATATACAATGGAATAAACAAGAATACAACTACAATCATGTTTAGAGCTGCCTTTGACAAAGCTGCAAGTCATTATACTTTTCTTCATTGCAATGATAAAATAGTTGGGCTACAGTGCATACAAAATTATACACATTTTGGAATCTAAAGAGAACAGCCATTGATTGATGCCCCCATAAGGGCAGAAGCAAAACAGCAGTCCAGCATGGCCTTGAGGAAGGCTTTGGATCACAGTCTGATCTTCTGTAAGGGAAATATGGTGACATCTGGATGTTTAATAAGCTGCTACAGAGCTTTGTTACAAAGAACTGTAAACTTACATTAAGTTTCACTATGACGTAAGTGTTAGCCAGCACACATTTTAGCTATGAAAAAAATCATTGACAAAAAGTTTGTCTATAAACTAACTATAAAACAAGTTTTATGAGAAAGCTGAACAATAGTGGTATAGCCATATAAAAATCAAGCAGAACATGGCCTGTGTCTACAGAGAGTTTTCATAACATTAGAAATAAGGGCTTTATCACTATTCATAATTCTTCGTGTTGTCTTTAAATGTCTGCTGTTTTCCTCCTTTCATTTAAAAACTCACTAGTCAACAGTTTCCAGGCTACCACCAAGCAGTTAAAGCAGATAAATATTTTATGTACTATGCCAATCTGTAAAGTTAATTTTCATCCTGTGATATTTTCAGAAAATTAGCCTAAACCCATGACCCATATGTTTAGTGTATGTAAGTTTAACTGAACAGCACTAAAACTCTGAACATGCTTTACTGGAATACCTGAGCAGTGATTTTTTTTTCCAATAATATCCATGCAAGCTTATTTAATTTGTTAGCTGAATGACATCATACTTATGCCTTACACTGTATTAAGAAACAAACTATATTAATGGTAAACTGAGGTCATTTCACAGACAACTTTTGCTTATCTAAAGAAATAGTTTTCAGGTGTAGCAGAAGGTAATCAGCTTCTTAAAATCAAAGTCCAAAGTTAAGTGAGATTTGTTAGGATGCTGTAAACGTGGTGTAACCTTTTCTGCCTGCAAAGGGGATCAGTTAAACACGCTGCAAGTGAAGCTAAAATGGTTTATGGAACTGTTGGATGTGGGGTGGAGCTGAGTGGGAAGGACACTGGTGACATTTGGGGGCCTGCACGCTAGCACTGGCAAGCCCCCAGTTAATGCCAATCGATGGTGCTCCACTGGATCACGCACCTTTCACGCTTCAGCTGCTCTGACCAAAAGGGCAAGTTCACTGTGCGCTGCTACCCATTAGCATCAGAATTACAAGCCAGCCTTGTAGTACACAAGGGGAAACCAGGGCACTGCATGTGGTCTATGGACAGTAATGCCTTTAACAAAGTACACCCAACTTTCCTGTTCAACCTGTGATTGTTAACAGAATTACATGATCCAACAGCCGTTCCCTTCATGGATTGTAAGGCATAACAGGCAAAAAGAAGAAAGAAAAACTTGCAAAATCAAACTTTTCTTATGAAAAGCCTCCTTTGCATCTCCCCAGCCTCCTACTTGTTTGACAACATTCCCTTTTCTTCACAAGCCAGGCAGTGTTTTACTCCTTAGCCTGGAATGATTTAAGGTCTAAGCTTCACTCTCCCTGTTTTTGAGTACCAAATTTGTCACAAAATCTCATCAAAAACATTTACAGGGGTGAACGAGCCGAAAGCGTGATTGTGACATAAATATGTTTTTACAGTACTGTTACGAATGCGCTGAAATTTGCTAATTAACCCGGATGAGTGGTTGATTGTGACAATGTTAGTGGAACATTTTCAGTTACTTCAATTAAGAAGTTGTTGGGCACGTGCATGAGAAAGTTAAACAAAACGTTTATGCTTATCAGAGACAACGGTGGGTGGCATTTCGGATGCTTATCACTTGAGATAGAAGCATGAGTATCTTAAATATTAATTTTAAATCTGTATAACAGGGTGGATGTTGCACTGCAGACAAAAGAGCTTAATGAATGTGGCACTTCAGTGAGATTCCCCACTCGCCATTAAGGGGATAGTTTGGTGTAATTAAGCAGTCCAAAAAGCCCTGATTCTCCAGACGTTTGTGATGGTAACAGTTACTGTCTGAATGTATATTAAAGGGGCTTTTTAAAGCACCTAACACTGTGTAACTTAAAAGTGTGTGTCAACTGACTGGCATCACGGTGCTTGCATAGCGGACACTAGCTGCTTGAGTTGGTGTTGAAAGCTAAAAATATGGATGATGTGTCAAAGCAGATACATATTGTTTTGTGAGATGGCTAGTGTGTGCCTGTTTGTGACATTACATTCGACACTTATGTACCTTGACATTAAAAGTTTATGCTAACTTCAAACTTCAAGAAACTGGTGTAAAATATCTAAAGTGATAGGCTTGAAAGCTGTATGTGAAACAAGCTGGTAAAGGCCTACCTGTTCAGTGTTTATACAGTTCTATACATAGACTATTTGCCTCATACATTACCGATTCACTTTGTATCACAGTACTCAAAAATTTCATTCATTTTCCATACACTTATCTTGGATAGTTGTGTGGGAAATAAACATTTAAAGGAATGTACACTAATGTAATTATATACATTATATTTTATTATCAGTGTATCATAGAATATTAATGTCACACTAAGAGTCATTTTAGCACTTATACACCAAAAAGAAAAAACAACAAAAAAATTAAACACAAAGTAATTAAGTCAGATAGCACACATACATGTGCATCAGGATAACAACTGAATTAAACTGAGTATGCAGTAATTATGGTTATTCAGACACTGTCATTATTCACAACAGGTCACTGCCTCCATGATGATCGACAGGCCTGACGATGGCTGAAGCCCCATTTGGGTTCTGCTAATCCCTCCTTCCACCCCCCCCAGGCTTTCCTTAATCCTTGCTCATCTCGCCCCTACTCACCCCTACCCCATCAGATGGGCTCTCCTCTTGGGCTCTCCACATGGTCACCAGACCACATGTAGGCTACAAGCTAACGAGCTAGCAATATGTGGGAACCCATCACCCACAGCTGTAGTGTAGGGGACTTCCATAAATCCCTGCCCATATCCATTCTTTTCTCTCTCCATTCTTTCCTTAAAGATGATAAATTTGCACACAGTGTGTAAATGGCTCCTGATATGCCCACTCGCATTGCTGATGTGAGAACTACACCTAGGCTGTTATCCATTTAGCAGAAATTTCTGAAATAGACACGCTGCGGATGGCAGTTTCACAGCGGCTCAAACGCTTGTGAATGGTGTGAAGATCCAATGTAATTCTCACTCACATGGCCCACATGTCTATCACCATGATGGCTCAAAGCTATCTGGAGAGGGATGTACCATGTTATTAAGTTCAATCACAATAGTTTTTCATTTGTGACAATTAAACAAAAATCTGTATTTACTGTTGCAAAGCACATATGCTATGTGCAGGGTCAGTACAAACACGGCACAGGAAATAGGAATCACTCAAACACAGGCACATGCACAAACACATGCACACACAGCTCATGAATGTACTTTTTTTTTTACAGGCACACAGGAAACCTGATCCTGCTCAGACCTTTGTTCCTTAAACTGACCTTTGCTGTTCAGCATGCAGTAACAGCAAGCTTTGGACTTTATAGAGAGAAATTACTAAACCTTAACTCGTTAACCTAATTAAAGTCTAACTAAAATCAAGCAAACAGTAATTAAATGTATATATGCAAGGTAGTGTGAACAAGGTTAACAACAACAAAAATGATAATAAGCAGATGACTGAGATACTGTAGTGATAACCCTGTGTCTGTTTTCCAGCTAACCATCAATGAAAGGTAATGAGATTGTTGTCGAACAGATATACAAAATAGAGGTAAATTCCTGGGAGGTAACAACATAAAGACGCTGAAGTAACAAACCTAATGTGAGTGTAAAGCACGTAACTATTTCTGTGCAGGTTTCCTCTGTTTACCATGCACCTGATCCACTGCTGTGTTCACCTGCAGCAGAGCAGAAACCTGGGCCAGGAGAAGGACGACGTCACCATCAGCAACACTGACAGGGACAAAGCCCACGTGTCTGTGGTCCCGTAAATCGCTGGCAGTTTTAATGCAAGATCATACAAGGAGACAGACTAGCATTTGACTACGCATTCCACACTGAGACAGTCTCAATGCCAAAATCCAACCAAATTAGGACAATATTTCTCATAATCCCTAATCAACCTAGAAAACCAAGGCGGGGCCATGCCCCCGGAAACAGGAGCACTTCCACCTATCAGGAGAGTGTCATGCAGTTTTTTAAATCCCCAACCCAATCCCCAGTCCTTCTCTAATCCCTGAGATTATGAGGTCACTCCTCTACTGTTTAATTTTCCATTTTCTCAAATACCCTGCTTTCTCAACTGCCTCAGCATACCTTCAATTGGCCATTGCTTATGTAAAGGAAACACACTTGGTGGGATCACTAACTCATGTGAAAACCTACCCACAATGCATTCGTTATAGGGACCTGGGCCAGAGCTAGATGTGAAGACAAGATTAGTTTCACTATGGCACAAAACAGCCTCCCTGAAAAAGAACTTCCTTTTATGGCAGGAAATGCACATATGCACACAGTCACAAAAAACACAGAAAACTGTCGTTTTTTCTTACGTGTGTAACCCCTGAAATGTAATTTAACGCTACATGCAAAGCCTAAATAAACAAATAATGCTTAATGAAGAAGAAATAAAGATAAATACAGATATGCATAAGAGATAAAGTTCTCATCCGCCTTACAGCTGATATAAAAATTCTATTCTTGTAATTCTATCATCATCATTGCTTCTGTACATGCATTTTGCTTGTGAGTGACTATGACTTGCCCCCAGTGTCTGTTTAAGTTGCTAAACATATTTCTTCAATATAATTGCGTGTTTGCAAAGGTCTATGTCTGTGTTAAAAGCGTGTATAGTTGCAGAACCCATTCCATCCAGCAAAGGAAAGGTCTTGCTTTACTATAAACTGATATAGAGAAAAAAAAAAAGGAATTCTCATTAGTGCAATGTTAAACCCAGTCAACATACTAAAGCCGGTTCATATTTATGAGAGAAATGTAGTAGAAGAGATGTTGACGATATTCGTGGTTTTTGGGGCTAACGATTGGGGTTAGAGAACTGAGGATCTATTCAGCCAGCTAAAGGCATTTCAGACTTCCGTTGTTAATCCAGCACAAAGAAAGTTTTGTCTTTTGTTTATGAAATACGTACAAAATGCTTCCAAATCCTAGCCGTGGTTTTCATGTTGTCAAAAATTTCCCTGAGAACTTTAAAGGAGAAACTGAATGACCGAGTTACTGTGCGCAGAGCAGAATGGCACTCTTGTTCGATACGAACAGCAGATGAGCAACTCATGTCCAATAACCAGAGCAATCTACTTATCTGCTAATAAACTTCTGAATTTTCTAATCTCCACTGGGTTGATTAAATGGTAATTATGAAAACTATCAGATGGATTACACACTTTACGTGCTCAGTAATATACCGTATTTTTTACAATGTATTTTTGAGTAGTTCACACAATATGCACCCAGTCAAAATAAATACGTGACTTCATATTCTCTTTTTCTTAAGAAAATACGCTGGTAAAAAACTATACTTATTTAATTTATTGTTATTCGTTCGCTTTGTTAATAACAACGCGTGCACGCAGCGCGTGTTCTTGACTTCAGCTCCGTTCAGAATAAGGGTCCCGTTACACAAGTCCACGGTAGCTCCGCTATGGCACCCTGTGGCAGCCGCTGTCCGACTATGAGATCACATTTCTGTCTTTTTGCACCGTTTCACTGCTGTCAGCGAAACCATGGCTCCTGTTGCACAGGACTGCTGCCGATTTAGACACATCACCTGCTTATAGGCATACGTCAACTATACCGTCCTTGTTTTTTCTGAATCTGTTATGAAAAACTGAACACATTTTTTTACCAGTTACTGAGCGATGCCCCAGTTGAACAGACAATACACTAAAGCGACGATTAACTTGTCTGGACATTTAAGCAGCCCAACGCTATATCTGCATCAGGCGGTAGATGGCTCTACACACGAATCAAACCCAGTGGTCATTATGTATTTGGGAAGTATCGTAGCCTGTATTACACATGCAAGTACTGAAATACTTACAAAGTTTGGTTATATTGGTAATAAAGCAAATACACATATGTATTAGAGTCCGTGATTTTGGACACTAATGTGTACTATAAAATTAAGTATTTTGTTTTTGTATTCAATTAGTGAACTACATGGTTTTTAAAAACCCAAACAAATACCTAAAAACAACCCCATTTTCATAAAACGTGCATGAAAGGTCGCAGATTCCAGTTTTTTAATGTTGCCGATGGCACAATTCTGCGGTCACACGGTTATTAAATCACCTGAATCATAACAGAATGTCTTATTATACAATCTTGATGTTCAAGAAGGGAATTCTGATGACAAGAAACGTAGACCCCTCGGAAAATTGTTACTATAAGAGTGCTCCTGAAATTAAAGAACATCACGCGAATCATACTCTTCACCGCCGCGTGCGTGCGCATCAGGATTAAACCGAAATAACTTAATCTTCCAAAAACACCGATCGTAAATGTCACCGCAGCAGTGGTGAGCACACCCTCAAAATAACAAGCTAAATCTTTAAATAGTAACATAACTTCCTTACCAGCCTGCGTCGTTTCAGTAAGACAATAATACCTTCTCGCGGTCACATATCCTTATGTCTGAGACACTTAGGATTGCCTTTACGTATTGCTCCCGATCCTAGCGCTCATCATAGTTGTATTGTTTTCAAATGCCTAATGCGTTCCTCCTGGGGAGCTTTCGTTCCGTCGATATCATATCGGTTTGAAGTTCCGTTCAACAACGGACATCTCAGGTCCCTGCCATTTCGGTTGTGGAGAGACTAGACTGTTCGTGTGACGTCCCTGAAACTAAGTACCTATGACAAGTAGCACGGAGGAGGAGGAGGAGGAGGAGGAGGAGGGGGGGTGCCTTCAGATCAGCCTCGGCCATTACACTGATTGACTGCAAACACCAGCTGCTATCAGGTAAAAGCAACAATAAAACCTTTCCATTCTTTTGGAGTCAGATCCAGACCCGCGGGCCCATCATGTATAACATTAACCACTATTGTGAGAGCAGGGTAAAAATGTCAGCCATTAATAAATTGTTATAAATTAAATTTGAATCAACGGACTACAATGAACAGAATACGACTATACGACTGTGTAAATACGTTCATAAATAATATATGCATTATCTGCATATTGTTGAAATATATTTACAATACACTTATGCAATGTAGTCAATTAAATTATTAATTTCTTGTCTAATCCAACGAAAGCGCCCAATAATTATGATTTCATATGCTGACAGTTAAATTATTCGAACCATATTTATAGACTTTATTGCATTATTTAGGCCCACACATTATACTCCACAATGCTGTCTGCATTAATGGTAATAATGTGTAAATAGTTTTGCAATTATTATGACCTATAGCTTTCCTTAACATGACCAGTGAGATTAGTACCAAAACGCAAAAGTGCACCCCTAGCAACATTGTCCAAACAAAAAAATTGTTAGCATTATTCGCAAATAATACATTAAAGTACACAGGACCGATTCATCATACTGTGACATATTTTTAAGTATTACATGGACAAATAATGCTATATATAATATATAAATAAACACTGTATTTCTGTTGCAACAACAATACACATTTCATCTAAGTGATGATCACATGAATCGTCAGCAATCCGCAGTTTAAAGGGACTGAATCAGGGACTGATTGTTGACATCTATTTCCTGATAAAATCTTGGCTAACTTTATAGTGAAGGAAGATCGACTGCTACCGTAAGTCATTACGACGCACAACCACGAACACTATACACACACACACACACACACACACACTCTTTACAACCCACCCCACCCCCACTCGGGTCTCACAGCTAATTTTCAAAAACTGGTACATCCTACATAAAATATTAAGTAAAAGGTCTTATAAGTGACTAAACACACTGTTTATTTTACATTATTATTTATACCAGTTTAAGGTACTGTTTGGTTTACCGTGTCCTTCACACATACTGCAGTTACAGCAAAGTAATTATTCTCGTCTATTAGACAGGCGACTGCAAAATTCGAAACTGGAAGACGAATGTATTCTCGATTTCACAAAAAACATCGTTCGGTGTAGTCTACAACGTTTATATTCGTGGGGATCAGAGTCATACCGGGACTGTGGAATTAAAAGGACAACTCCAGTCTGAATGATGACCATCGCTCTTATTCACCCCCCCCCCCCACAACTAGTCCCGGATATTTGTCATTATATCTTTTGCTCTGCGATATTTTCGACTTCGTGGGAGACTGACTGTCACAAGTACGCCAACAAAACAGCAAAGAAAAGGATGTCTTTGCCTTCAACATTGCATCTCTAAATCGTTGCGTTTGGTGGCAAAGACAAAGTTTAATATGCACGTTTTGAAGGCTCAAGTTTCAAATACTTTTCATACAGGTAAAGTTTTATCCATAATCCTGAGATCACAAAACCCCAGATAGTCTAGCACAACGTAAAACTTACCTTTGTATGTATCCAGTTTCTGTAAAGACAGAGCGATAAAGGAAAAAAAAAGCTGAAGGTGAAACCATGCGCTGTAAATGGAACTGCACATGATTGAGTGAGTCTGATCCATTTCACAAAGGGGAATACTCGAAGTTAACACGCATTGCTGTACCGAAATGTGCTTGAAACCCTCCCCATACGAACTATTTCAAAATCCTAAATAAGTAGTAAATTTATGAAGATTGTTGAAGAAAAGGTCTGTTCCATATGAAAGGCCAGATGTTCTTTTATAGATTTTCCGTGTATATGTTACACCTTTCTTCTGTCAATCGATGGTTTATCCCGTGTTAAATGAACTCACTATCTACTATTGTCTCATCAGCACAAAGTTTTTGCGATGCATGAAAAGTATGCATAGAGTTTAGAATCGATGTAGTGCTATTAGTATCCGACGGGACACATTCACTTTATTGATTGCTTTTAATAAACATTAGATTTGACGTATCTTTATTAAGCGCTTCCTTAGTCAGCTTTGATCGAATGAGTCAGAATGTTACAAAACACTGCGCCAGCGTTTTGGTTGTACCCGACTTTATTTTATTTTTCTAACGATAATTCGATAATATGTAGACATGACTAGTTTTTCATTTTTCAGATTACCTGCCCTATTGTGTGTAATAAATCACGCTTTGTTACCCTTTCCGCATTAATTGTAGTTATACAAAATACGCATAACTTAATAACCGTGTCTATTTTGTAAAAGTAAATATTAGCCATTAAGCTTTTATTTTTTCACTTATTTTACCGTGCACACACACACGATATTCATTTGTGTGCAATTTTTTGGACATGCTTGATACAAGGTTGAAAATTAAAATATATACGTTTTTTCCAAAATTATTAACGTTTAATTACGTTTAAACATTGAAAACTTTTAAATAGTATATTGTCGTTTGAAAATACAAATTTTAAGTAATATTTAATTTTATACTCATTTAAATCTAAAACCTGCGGGTAAATAACCATTATTTGCTATCTACAGGCTTGGTATTGCATAACACTTAATGTGTACAACCGTTTTAATTTTAAGTCAGTTGCACAATTACTTCACGAAGTTTGACAACACCCACCAGAGAGGACTATTGCTTAGGAACGCCCGTAAAATAAGAGCAGAATCGGTATAGTTTGCGACCGCACAAAAATTTAAACAATTCACTTTTAAGTTTTAACTGCATGAGGTGAATCTTAACCTTTTCATGAGAGATAGGGTGGCTCAAATAACCTTTGCAAATAATCAGATGTCCATTTAATAATGTTGTAACGTTTTATATTGCAAATTACTTAGGATGCATTTCTATATCATTTTTCTATATACATTTCTATATCATTTTTACATACGTTTGGTAGGTAAGTACGATAGTAAACAAATGTGTGCAATTCGATAGATTCCAGAAAATATTTTTAGACAGGATATGTCCTCTACATTAGCAAAAATTCAGCTGTGCACTTCACACTTATTAACAACAGTACAAACTGTCTAACAAAATGTAGAGGAAGCGGTTCTGATACGAACGTTCTTCTGCCACCAGCTAGTGCTTCATAGCGCTGTATTTTTTGTTGCTCAGATAATATGTTAATAATAAGGAAACTTTCAGGAGTTCTTATGTACAATGCAAGTTCTGTGAAACAAACAGAAATGTCATCATTTGTTTCATCATTAAACCAATGGCTTGACCTGGATTATAAAGCATATACTACCAGCTTCATCTAACGTGTACTGTCATGGTTGGTGTCTGTAGGACTGAGCTGTATTCTACACTGTTTGTACCCACACGTTTGTTTTTTTTAAATGACTAGTAGCAGTTGTGTTGGAAAAGACTGCTACCTACACATTTTGAGACCTACTAATTTACCAGCTCTGTTTCTACAATAGATGCCTAGGTTGGCTGAAGTTGTGTATTTAACAGCAACATGTGACCATCCGATATGCTCAGAAATGTATGCTTGCTCTTTTACAATAAGGATTCCCATAGCAGAATCCCTTTAGCCACACCTTTCCCACGAGGTCATTGTTCCCTCAGTGGTTGAGTGCTATTTTATTTGCCTTATAATCATTTTATCATCAAAAAGGGTGCCAACAACCTAGAGAATAACAGTTGTTTTTCTTTGTATATGTATTTGAGCTACAAGTGCTGTTTTCATCATTTAAAATATTCTTTCATTGCCTGCGCCTGTGTATCTTCTTTTATCACCCCTGGCAACCATGGCAAACAGACCTGAGGCAAGAATACTACATTAGTCTGCCAAAAGGATCAAACTATGTAATGGCCAACATAATATGAATAATTTCATTGAAATTCCAGGTCCTTTTACACCAATATCTGTACATCTGTCACTACATTTAATCTGACTACAATTTTAAAGAGCATTTATGTGTTTTATTTACATTGTTTATTGTATAATATTTAGGTTGGATTGGGTTTAAGGGCCCAGTTTTGTATTTCAACCTATTATGGAAAGCAGTCTAACTGAAATAATGTGTAAAATACATGCACTGCTTTAAATAAATACATTTGTTATATTCATTCATTCATTCATTCATTCATTCATTCATTCATTCATTCACCAACTGTTTATTTTGAACTGTGTCACAGGGGGCTTGGAGATAATCCCAGGCAATTTAGGGCACAAAGATACACAGTAGATAAGGTTCCAGTTTATCACAGGACACACACACACACACACACACACACACACACACACACACACACACACACACACACACACACACACACA
>JABJVR010000106.1:4333365-4344432 GCA_025773905.1 Chitala chitala | reverse complement strand
TCATGTCAGTATATACTGTATATTCCTTATGTATCAGTAAATACTGTATTTCTCATGTCAGTATATACTGTATATTCTTTATTTATCAGTAAATACTGTATTTCTCATGTCAGTATATACTGTATATTCCTTACATGTGAGGTTTTATGCCAACACATGTCCCAACATTTTCCCAAGACCGTAATGTTCCTTATTATGTCAGCTCATTGCTAAGACATCCTTTTTTTTTGTTTTTTTTTTGCCATAATTTTGTTACTTTTAAGAAATCCCAATGATATGACATTTTGCTTGCATACTGCTCTTTAGTGGGGTCACAAGGAAAGGCACCAGTGGTCATTTTCCCATTTGACTGGAGAAATGACACAGCTAATTAAACAGATGTTCACTTATTACTGTGTGCCATTTGCGTACAGTCTGACGCAGTCTAGGATGTCCTCTTTTTCAACAGCCGGAAAAGAAAATTAGCAGACGTGAGACAGACAAAGTAACTAGTATTCCAGGTCTGCATTGTAGAACTGTTAAAGTAACAATTTGCATAATGGCATTTTCTATGTTTATATATTACAGTGGTATTGTAACTCAAGCCAAGGATGTTGAATTGTACACTTCGTTCACATTTAATGAGGTCATACATCCTAACCCCAATCATGTCAATTAAGATGAACTTAATAAAAATTGTGTTATTCTAATTGGGTTAAGCATTAATCAGTTATATAAGTTATAGTTATGTTAGCCCTCTCACAGGAGAATGATGCTGTTATTAAGATGGTCCGTCTCAGGCTGTACTTACTTCACAGACAGTCTCACCCGTACCTGGTGCACCTGTTTGCACCTGGCCAGGGTGCTGGATTATGCTTGTCATCACGGTGTGTGCTGCTCAGACTTTGCTTAACTTTCAATTCTCATTCATGGTTGATATTAGGGACTGTACTCCACTGTGATTGATGTTTTTGTTTCAGAATTATAAGTGGAATTTAGAAACAGTATGATTAGCTTCACTCTGAAACATGACGGATGGTCAGCAAGGTTGGTTCAAAAGGAAGGTTTTGACGTGAATACGCAGTCCAAGGCTTGGCTAAAAAAACACAAATAGAATTAAGCATCAAGCTTTATGTAAGTCATTTACAAGAGGAATAGTGCTTATTTTTTATACATCTCTCCTATCTTTAATAAAAATGTAGAGGATATATACACACACACATAAATACACACTGCAGTCTGTTTGTACCTCATCCTAGAACAGTTGTTCAGCAGTACAGCTCAGCTGGGGAACAGTTCACGCCTGCCTTCGTCCAAGGGGTTGCCACAGTGAGGGAGTATGGATCACCTGATCTTTTGATGCTTCTGTTCACGTCTCCTGACCGTGGCGCCCAAGCAGCGGACACATCAAAGGCCCATGCAGTCTCTGATGTCCTCTCACCAGGAAGCAGTCAGCCTCAGAGCCCGTCTTGCAGACGTGCTATTTTGGTACAAAGGAAAGAAGTTTTTTTATTCAATAATAAAAATATAAGTGCAAAGCACTGTCAGCGGATTTCGATCTGAGATCCAGGAACATGGTGTTTTCAGCATCAAAGTGCCCTTCAACCCATTCTGCTCAGTGAGGTTTTTACTTAATAAATGAATATTGCATACAAAGAGAAAATTGTTTCCCATTAGTGGCAGAGGTATGATCTTCAAAGTACATTCTACTTGAAACATAAAGGGAAGTGCATCTGACATTTCTGCCTGCAAACCTAAAGGATTGTTATCTTCAGTGAAACTGTTGAGTTTAGAAGGGGTGTTGATTTATAAATGTACCCTCCCTCCTCAATTTTAAAGTCAGCATTCTTGGCGTTAAATTAAACAAGATGTCTCTGTTCTCCCCCGTTAATATAAATGCTCCACTTCCGTTAGTTGGTGCTTCATTGAGTAACCAGCAATTTTTGTCGTTTTTGACAAAACAGAATGGACTTTCTGGTTATGCAGGTATTTCTTCTAGAGGAGTCAAAAACTCCACGGTGTGGAGAAAAAAACTTTTGGAGCCCCAAGGTGGGCTGGCTGCCCAGGCCCTTCTGGGCATGCTAGCATATTAGAATAAACAGGTTATAATTGAGACTGTGAATGTAAATATCACTATATAGTCCTTCTTTGCTCCAGGTGTTGAAGTAACTCTCAGTACATGATGTCCCTTGCAAGATTGCATTACCCCCAACCAACCAGATCTTACTTTTATCTGTGTAGAACTCCAGGCATTTCAGTTGGCATGGGCCAACAGACTAAGACAATAAAAGAAAGCACTATATAGCATCTGTGATAAGCCCAGTACTGTTCTTCCTTTACATGCTACCTTAATGTAATTTTATACATAAACATAAATATCAACTGTAATGACTATGTTAGCTCATTCAGTTATACTTTACAATTAAATTTAATGCATCAGGTGACGCCT
This sequence comes from Chitala chitala, assembly GCA_025773905.1. NCBI lineage: Eukaryota > Metazoa > Chordata > Actinopteri > Osteoglossiformes > Notopteridae > Chitala > Chitala chitala. The sequence goes on along the minus strand of JABJVR010000106.1, from coordinate 4,342,004 downwards.
TAGTAAAATGTCTATGACATTGAAGGATGGATGAGCAAAAACTTCTTACCAGTAAACATAGATAAAACTGAGATCCTGTTGTTTGGAGGCAATGGTTCTGCTAGGAGCACTTTTAGTTCAGCCCTCAATGCTGTAGATCTGAGTTTTTCCATTAGCGACTCAGCAAATAATTTAGGTGTCATTTTAGAATCAAGCCTCTCCTTCGGCTCTCATGTTAATGTAGTTTCACAGGTGTCCTTCCCGAAGCTCAGAAATATTTTTAGGTTGAGGCACTTTGTTACAACTGAAGATACTGAGAAACTAATGCATGCTTTTTTAGGATGAGTTATTATTACAATGCTCTATTTTCTGGGAGTACAAATCACACATTAAATACCTTACAGCACATTCAAAACGTAACTGGTAAAATTATTAATGGGAGAAAAAAGTATGACCATACAACTCCCGTACTGTCCTCAATCCACTGGCTTCCTGTTAAGTACACGACAGATTTCAAAATTCTCCTGTTAACATATAAAACACTCAAAGGTCAAGCATCAGTATACGTAACAGACTTGATTAATACATATACTCCAAATCAGTCTTTATGATCCCTGAATACAGGCCTTATTGCTTTTCCAAGTATGTAAGTGTTAGTGTTAGAACATTTAGTTACAGAGCTCCTAGATTATGCAATGGTCTGTCTGGCTATTTACAGGATGCCAAATCCCAAATGAAGACTTAATTTTTTGATCCAGCGTTCCCACATCAGTTTCCTAAGCTTATGGTAATTAATGCTGCTGGCACTGCTGTACATGCCAGTGTACCTTTGGTGTTTTGTTATGCGATTGCCAGTGTTGATTATGTACTAACCCCTCTTTGCACTTCTTCTCCACCCTACGTGGTGCCTGCCTGGACACCACCCAATTGAAATGTCATGTTAGAGTTGTTGACACCCAGTCTACCTCCCTGAATGTAGTTCTCACCAAAAGAATCCTGCAAGCCTACAGAAACATATACCTACACAAGGAACAGATTGATTCTTATTTCCATTTACATTTATAGTCTATATAGTATTTTAGTATTCTGTAATGTTAGTATACCCAGGAAGGGTCAGGCAGCCTGTCAGCCTTATACTCTCAGAGGTTTTTTTCTCCACACCATGGAGTGTTTGGTTCCTCTCCTCTATTGTCAGCTGACATTAATTTAATTTAACTTTAATTATTCCATCCATTGTTAATTCCTTGTAATAACTGTAATTCATTCCTGTATAGCGCCATGACAACTTGTTGTGAAAGGTGCAATGTAAAAATAAATTGAATTAAATTGAATCTGTATGTTTCAAGACACTTGCCTTGATTGTTGTATATCAAATGGAGGCTGACACATCTAAGGGCAAGCGTCTTGTGTTTCAAAATGCCTTTCCATGTTGTGGTAAAACTGTCAGCCCCCGTCAGTCTTTCTTGTCAAATGAAAAAATACATAAAACCACATCAATTCTTTTTGACTGTCATTTGGCCATTATATTGCACATATGTTGACTTTTTATTTGATTCATCTGGATACAGAAAAGTCCTTTTAATAAATGTCAAATATCCTCAAGGAAGGGATGGGACATAGTTGCTGGACCTGTAATTGAGCATATGCCTTTGTTTTTAATTGACTAGTTAGCCATTATCTAACTGTCCCCTCCAAAAATCATGGGAACATGGATCTAATTATGTAATTTAGTCTCAGCTGGTTAACTGATTAAAGGTAAATACATTACATCACAGAACCATGGGCACAGGATTCGTAAATCTGGTTTTACATTAAAAATCATTATCTTGGATTGTTTCTAAACTATGATTTATTTGGGGTTTTTGTTGAGTTGTGGCTTTGGTTATGGATGTTGGATAGTGGATCTTATTCAGATTGGATTCTCTTGGGCTGGTGTTAGATCGGAAATTTGGTATATTGTTTATGACTCCGGTGGAATTGTGCCTAGTTGATGGATGTAGCATCTTGACAAATAACCTGAATGCATCTTAGGTTATGTAATACCTTAAAACAGAAGAACAGAACACAGAGCACACCATTTCCACAGCGTGTCGTTTGGGGCTTCTGTTCAGTTACTACATCTAGCAAACTGACAGACTATACAGAATCACTTTAGCATAGCAAACAGGAACACATGCATAAATAGACTTGCCACTAGGTCAAGATGTGAAGAACAATGGCATAGCTGAGTTTATATTTCCAAAACTGTACACTGTTAGCCATCACAACTATATGTTGAACCTGCCAGTAATTGCTTTGCATTATAATAATAGGAAATGTTACAGGTTGCTGTTATGTGTTGCGGCATTGTGTTTTATTGAGTTAGCATTGTATTGATTTTGTCAAGCATGCTGTCAGTACAGGATTACCACCCCAGCACCCTGAGTCTGTCCATACACGTGTTTTTATCGTACACAATGTGGACGTGTAACATGCACACACTTATACACTGCAGGCCATGATTTTGCCCGTGATCTGGACTTCATGGTCATCACACACATTTATCCATGGTGTGGAACACTAATACAACATATGGAGCTTCTCAGCTTCAGCATCCAAGTTTTGCACGTGCTTCACATGTTCAGTAAGGATAATATCCGTAAGAGGACCTGTAATAAAATGCCAACAGTCAAAATGTTATTTATTTATGACATTTGTGCTTGCATTATCAGTAAGTATTCTATTTTTTATTTTTTTGTTTTTTGCTGAAGTAGACATACCACCGGTTTGTAATGTCTGTTGGTTGGAGACAGTAGATGTTTTCTGTTTACAGTCATGTATGTCATGTGATAGTATAAATGTTTTGTTGTACAGGCTCAACTTTCCTCCTGCTCATTCTGTTTCGTCATACAATCCCATGTCAGACCCCACATCTCTTGGACTTTGACTTTAGGCTATGCCCCACTGACACATCACAGGTCACCTGTGGACCTGCTCAGCTGGGGGAACCTGGTGATGATTGCAGGCAGACGGTGCTCAGGGCTGTTGGCACAACAGCTACAATGTTATTGGACAAAACTAAGAAGGCTGATTCCCATGGCAAACATTTTTCATAAAATAATTTACTGCAAAACTGAAATTGTACCTTTGCTCATCTTTCAGAGAAATTGTGCATGGATATTATGCAACGTACTGCTGCCTTGACAGGATTGTGTTAAAGTTACTTTTTCTTTTTCCTTTCATAGCTTCTAGTACCTTAAAACAAATGTACCATCACCCACTCAAAGAGGCCTCTTTCCAATGTCTGCAGCTCTGCTCATGCCCTGTCATTGTATTCATCCTCATGCTGGCCTCCCACACGCTGTACACAGTAGGTTATCTCTTCAGCTTCTGTCCCTGCTCTCAGGCACATTTCATGCAGTTGACCCATCTTGTTGTTCAGCCTGAAAGGTCTGCTGACTGAGCCGCCTTAACCAGTTTGCTACCTGACCTTCTTCCTGCAAATGTCCACTTAAATACACATCTGTTCCAAACGGCAACACCCATCCATCCAGCTGAGAGGTGAAAATGTGCCATCAGTGTCAATGTGGCACACAGCTCCTGCAATTTTAAATGCGATCATGCTTTGTTTCTGGCCAAAGCTTTGTGGGAGCAGCCATTTGCCTTTTTGCTATTTGTAATTTGGGAGAGGGCGGGTTGGAGAAGCAGTCAAATAAAGCTGCTTTCTTTGCCTCTGTTTGTTTCTGCACTGACTGAGAGGCACACTTGGCTATCGTTTATTTATTTATTTTCCAACTCTCTGACACTATTCTGTCCAGAATAATACAATTCAATTATGTGGCATCTGGAAATATGAGTAAAAAGCATGGTGGTTTATAAACAGCAATAAAATATTAATATCATAAATGACAAATGGAGGAAAAGATATGATGTGTTTTGGTGCGGTACAAAATAAAATCCATCTCCTGGCTCCCCAGTGATGCTGCGTAAAGAACATGATGTATTATAATACAGCCCACAGAAATTATGTTTAACAGAAAAGTGTGGTTTTTTTCAAGGTGGGAGACAGGCACAGAAAAGAACAACGACTAGCTATTCATAGACAGCGCAGCTGGACCCCCATGGATGAAATTTGTGGTGTCAAAAGCAGAGTAGAACAAGGGTGGAACAGGTTTAATTTTAGCACCGGTTTTGCCCTGTGTTAACAGGACGCAGCTAATGTCTCTAGGTTTGTAACCTCCAGTTGGCAGCCCTTTGCTCTAGGAACGCACTCCGTAAGGTGTGACAGTGCGGGTTGGTGGAGCTTTAAGGCGAGAAAATTTCATCATCTCTGAAATGAAGGCCTGGTGTGATACGATGATGGGTTTAGTAAGTTCCAGTCGCCTTGTTTTAGCTCACATGCTAACAAATCTTCGTGCTTACATGTAATGGCTAAATGTTTCTGTTTTTAATTTGTTCTGACACTGTATGTGAAAATGTATTGGTTTCAAAAATCTTAATTTAATACTAGGGGTCACCTATGCAGTAGGAAGCAATATACAGAAATTTCCCAGGTTGCTCTTAAAGGACAACAATGACCTTTTGTGACCTACTTGTTACAGCTTTTCTTCAAGAAAGAAGTGAGTGTCTTAGTGCTCATACCTACAGTATCTGCCACTGTAAACGTGTTTGTCTAGAGGACATAAATCACTTTAAACAAATCTATTAAACCAAAATAGCAAAAATATGCAACCTGTTAAGATTAGTTTATTAAGACACCCCAAGAAAGGGCAAAATACTCCCCCAAAATAAAACTTGTTAAGATGCCAGAAGCAGAAATACCATCAGCAATTGGAAGCCACAAAGTATTTTAAAGGACTTTCTACTTCACATAGTTTCTAAATTCCATATTGTCTCAATATCTAATCAGCATCTGAAACAAACAGGTACTGAAATTCAGAGTACATCCACTACAGCTTAAATGAATTCTGAACTGTTCAGCCCAGCAACAGCATCTCACTAATGAAATAACAAGGAAAGATGTGTGTGAGCTTCCTCCTTAACACAAAAGTACACAAACACCTCGAGTACAAAACACTGTGTACACAGTCAGTGTTTTATTTAAGAGTTTACGTTTAAAACAACATTTGAATAGTTTAATATTAAGTTGTTTTCTAAAAACTAAATCCTGAGCTTCTTACCAACACCATTGCCACCTGACATTAATAGTGTCTGGGATGAAAGGGAGAAGAGAACTGAACTGTTGCATTTGCCAGGACGGTCACAGAGAAACATTTCATTGAGCACGTCTGCCAGCCGACTCCAGTGAGTCAAATCTGCATGGAGGCGCGTGGGTGGCGTGCTGATGCGCAAATGTCAGAGATGAACATTTAAGTGACGGCTTGCCTCAAACTGGCCATGCTCACGAAGTGACGAGCTCTCGATTTATCCTGTCACAAGGCATTTCCATCTCACGCTTCCTGAAAAGAAGTAACTGGGCTAGCAGGAAGCACACACTGGGTCTGACTCCCACTAACCACATGGCTGTCTTATTCTGTTGCCCAGTGGTAATTGAAGGCCTCTTAGGGTGGCTACTGCGGTGAATGTAAGGTTGTAGGATCAGCAGGTTAAGAGAGCAGACATGTTATCTGGATGTTGCTTGATGTGCTGCCCTTGAACCACCCAAAATTTGGACATATAATATATACTAGAAGTGCAAGCAGATATACTAAATGTTGCTTCGGGAATGGAAAAAATAACAGTGAGATTAACGATAGAAATAACGATGACAGTAATCTCTCCTGCCACCGTGTCCTGTCCTGGTGAGCTCACCTTATCAAAACTCCCCAAGAAATGTGCAGAGTGGAACAGTTTGATCACATCCACCTACTCCACCCACACCACCTACCCCACCCAAGGGGCTGGGGATATTTGTAATGTCACATGAAGTCTTCATGGATTAATACCTCAGCAGCAGGTCTAGACAACGTCCAGAGTTTATGAGTCATCTTCATTAGGTACTCAATTCAAAGTATATCTGATTAAGAATTCTGAGATTGAAGTTCAGGTTGTTAGAGAGACTGACCCTTAGTAGCAATGGTTGTTAGCGATTGTATTAGCAATCTGGATCACTATTAGCTAGGTTAATGGTGACTTCTTAAAGCACTTTTGTTGTTCCAGTGATTTGCTTCTCTGACACAAATGGAATATATTGACATTTACAAGAAGCAAATAGAGTACTGAAGTTCTTGGTGGCTGTCACTCCTCAGCCCAATTACGATCATTTTGTTTTCGCTGTCAATTAAAAAACACTTTGCTCTTTTTTCATCCAAGGCAATTGGCCTTTAAGTGATTCTCCACTTATGAAAAAGGACACTTACAACCAATAAAGAACAAATGAAGTGAATTGAATTTCTAGAAACTTCTGTAAGTTTTACAAGGTGAAATATAGGGTTGAACAGCGCACAAACATATGTAGCAGTTTGTATTCACGTACCTCACAGCTGTGTCATGCAGGGAGTCGATGGTGTCCTGGTGAAGCCTGTTAAGGGAAGTTCACAAATACACATCCCAAGCGTTGTCTTTTACAAATTTTTCTTTTCAAACATTTTAAACCTTACAACTTATAGCTTGCCCTTCTGCATCCATATCCATCTGGGTGCAGACATTTCTTAGTATGTCACACATTGCCATTGGCTGTGCTTGGACCACTCTGGACTCCAGTACTATACTTGTTCCTGAGGTAGTTTCCAGCCAGTGTGGCTGCTTATCCACAGCTTTTCCTCAAAACGTGCTTGATTTTTGAGGAGCTGGGGAGGAGGACAAGCACAAGTGTATAATCTAAATCACTTGTTTGGATAATTAAATTTAAAAATCCATTTATTAATAAATATCAATTATCTAATGATATTGTACCCAAATTGAGTACATAAATACTGCCTCTAAGTTTAATATAATGTCACAGGTTTACTACACACAATTCACTATTTATATACCTTTCAGTCACTCACATTTAAACAATAAAATATGATACATACATTTGGTTCTTCACTAAGTCCATTAGGATTAGCATTGCTGACAATGGCACAGTAAAGGACTGTGTTTATTTATTTTAAAAGAAATTTTTAAAAAGTATAATAAAATTAGAGCTTAGTGCAGCAAATGCAGGTGTTGTGTTGATGAAGTTCTCCTCCACCACGTGTTTATGCTGGTGATCTATTGTAGTGGAAACACACCTTTAGCCTGCTCAGGTAGCTCTCTGTTTGTGTGTGTGAAGTGGTGTCTCGCCGACCCCGTCGTTGGCCTCGTCATTCAGTAAACAGCTAACCCTTGTTGGTCACGTTGTGGTCCTCGTTTCTGTCATCCGGCACAAGACCCTTGAAAGCACTCGTGCTGGGTCTGTGGCTACACATTGTAACTCCATTTCGTGCCACGTTCTCTACAGCTGCGTTTTTAACTGCTTAGCAACGGCTGGATGCACATTATGAGAACCGAAAAAGTTAACGTGGACGTGTCTGAAAAAAGTCAACGTTTCAGAGCAGCTTTACTGCTTCCATATTATATTCACCACGGGGCATTTCTAAAACCTTGTGAATTTTTTTTTTTTTTCCAGTGGAACGTCAGGCAATCTGAAGGTTCACTTTTTATGTATGTTAATATAATAAAACAATTATGCTCATTAAAGTAATTATGCTGTTAAATATTTAGGAGAAATCGTGGTTCCTAGCAGTTTTAAATGCTGTAAGACTATTTAAATTCAGTCACGCTGTTGTCTGTAGTTATGCAAGACTAAAGTTTACTTTTTAATCCCCATATACATTGTTCTTGACTGATTTGTCAGAAACTTTATAAGTAATTGTGCTTTTGGTAAGAAAATTGCATAAATCAACAACTGTATGCAATGTAATATTTTGCAGAAATGGGCCTATTATAGGCTATATTTAACCACTGCCTCTTTTAGCAGTTTCCGACGTGACATCTTCACCAAGTCTAGCGTCTTTTTAAACAGAAGGGATAAGAAGAGCGAAAAGTGAGTTTGTGCATGACTGAGGTGAATTGTGTGCCTGTGTTCTTGGGGGGATAATCCACATGATAAAGGTTTTTGAATTATTCTTATGCAAAGGATCACAGTTGTGAACAGTAATTTAGGTCATGTTATTCCAGGATGATGTTCAGTTCTGATTACTTTAAACAATGAATCAAAGAAAAATTCCACATAATTAACTTGATATACTTGGCTGTGTGGCCAGATAGGTTTGTAGCTTTGGTCTGAAAAGAATGAACAGAATTTGGTGTACCTTCTACTCTGGGACATTTAATTACCTACCTCACTGATTCAGGTAGTGGGGCCTCACACTCACCTCGACAGGCCTGTAGAGGCACACAAATTCACAGGCTTCTATACAGAGTATTTACTGCTGACTGGGGACAGAGTTCTTCTCACCCCAAGTACCATAGCCATCCATCACTGGAAGACAAGCTGATAGGCTCTTCATTTAAAGCAGGACTCTTTAAACTTGAGCACTGTGTTTTCAAATAGAAAACCCCTACAGCAGAGTGTGAACAAGAAGGGTGTTAGGGTTCAGTCTATGCTTTAAAGTCGACTTCTCCTATACTTCTTCTTGCCAGTTTTCAATGTTTTCCCAATCATTGATGTTTAGATGTCATACACACTCATATACGAATACTGTAAGAATGACTAA
>JABJVR010000106.1:4291078-4333265 GCA_025773905.1 Chitala chitala | reverse complement strand
GAATACTGTAAGAATGACTAAATATGAACGGAATCAATAAGAATGACTGAACACAACGAGGCTTTTGAAACGTTTTAATGTGTTCTCTCCTCAACCAAGTGTGGAAAGGCACTAATCCCTTTTAGGAGAAACAGCTTACTGATGACTCGTTTTGTGTGTTACTATGGAAAGTGATCAGAAAAAGGTATATGCATGTTTATAAGCACAAGTGTGTCTACCCTCTTGCTGTAAGATACTATACGCTGTCAGACATGATTATTCAAGTTTTATTCTTGCAGAAATTGCATAAGGAGAGAGCTGGAGAGATGCGTTGAAGATCTAAAAGTGAGACTGCAGGTGATTTTACAGAAACTTAAGACGAAAAACATGTCTGCTTCTGTCAGATTCAGATTCAGACATCATTATTTATCCCAGATTGGCAATTCTGTTTAAATTTACTGTCCACCAGTCCACAACAAACAACACAACATAAAAACATATATACAAGTGTAATAAACAATAGTAAACAATACAAAACAAAACAATTAAGTGTGCAAAAAGGTCAGTGATCATCTGTCATAACAAGCATTTTAAAGTGACAGTCATCAGTATTTATCAATCCAGTGGTAGAAGAAATCTGTAATGCCCCTTCCTGTCATGACCCCTGTGTCAACTAAGCGTCACTATTTCCCTGTTTCTGTGTCTTTCTAGTCTTCCCGTGCAGTCCTCGTGCGTACCTCATTGGTGCTGTCACCTGTTCCTTGTTTCCTAGAGTGCCCTACTTAAGCCCTTCTCTTGTGGTTACTCATGGCCAGTTTATGTAGACCTATAGGCCTGTAATGGTGTTAGTCTAGTAGATGTTTGCTAATTATTCCCTGTGTATGTGACTATCAGAGTAAACCCATTGTACATTAGCCTCAGTCATTGCCTCCATTACTATGTTCATTACAACATTACAGAATGAAAGAGTAAGAGTAATGGTGGGTTTTCCTTATGGGAGCAATGTAGCACCACCCTGATGGCATCAGTTAATTCACAGGAGAAGAATATGAAAATTTTGAGCAATAATTCCTTTTGTTTTTTGAATTATATGTTTCTTCCACAGGGAATACATATCCTTTTACTGAGCTCCTAATTATCTTTAATAGATATTCACCACACTATTTAGATTAGTTCTGTAACACCCAACCAGCAAATAAAAGAGAAAGTTAAAAGACCTTCAACAAAAGACATAAGAAGGCTGTCGGGAGACTGATATCTTTAGCCAATAAAACGTAATCTGTGGTCCATAAGAACACATTCACTAATATTTATAAAAAGCTAATATTACTGACCAAAGTCTTCCTCAGCTACATAGATCCATTATCTATCTAATTGAAAAAATATATGCAAAGTGAGGCTTCAGTTTCTTCACTGGAATGTGACATAAAGGCTTTATTGAGCCAACTTTTTTTCACACACTCATAGTTCAGATTGACTGTTTTTCACCAGCAGTATAGTCACGAACACTTGGAATTCATATATTGTAATATTTGTCTTTTGTTACCTGAAAGGACCATCAAGTTGATGAGATACCTCCTGGACATTAAGAAAGCAAACTTTAAATAGCTTTAGTTAGTTCATGTATATGTATTTACAAGTAAGATTTGAGCCAAATGGAGGCAAAGAATTAGCCTGGGACTTTAAACAGTCATCTTCTATACCGCGTCATCCTGTGAAGGGTCGCGGGGAAGCCTGGAGCCCATCCCAGAACACTTAGGGTGCAGGGCAGGGGACACCCAGGACGGGGCGCCGACCCACCACAGACTTTAATCATATTTATTTATTTATTTACTCTCTCAACGCTGAATGAAATAGACAGCTGTAACTGAAAAGACTGTCAGCAAATAAGCATAATGAAAGAAATAGATGCAGACCAAGCATGTGATTCGGTGAAATGCTCGCCAGGGGAAATGCCAAGCTGGTTTGGCCAACAAATAGTGTTGAGCACCCACGTCGTCCAGTAACACACCAAACCACTGTAGAAGTACAGTGGCACATGCCCTGTAAGGACCCTCTATCCACATTCCTCTGCCTAACTGTTAACATTGGTATGCATGCTGTTATATTAAGCTACCACATTTGGTTTTAAGATTTTTATCTTAAACTGCAGGAAATGTGTTTATACATAATGTAAAAGGTACATTTAAGGCACTGGTAAATAAATGTAATATCTCTCTTTCCAGAAGGGAATTGAAACTGTTTAAAGGAGTCTACAAGGAATTGCTGTCATTCAGCTGTATTGTTACAGTAGAGAACTGCCATACAGCTGTAACGATTGTGCCAAGCAGGCAAGAGAGGCGAGGCCGAATGTGCAAAAATGGAGGTTTTAATAAAGAGCAAAACAAAGAACTAACAGAGGAACTGGGGGTTAACAATGGCAAAATACAAATAGGGAAAACCAAACTACAGATAACAGGGGAACAACCAATGCTGGGAATTAACAAGAGTAATTACAGGAACAAGTTTTACAAATGCACATACACCTACATTCAACAACCGGCAAAAGACTTACAAAAGCAGGGAGGTAAATGAAAGCACACTGGCAGGGTAAAACGAGACGAGGCTGGCAAATGATAACGAGACAGAAAGTACTAACAACACAGGGAGAACAAGACAACGAGGAACCAACAATGACTCAGCACAAAGGGGCAGGAGAAAGGGTGACATCTAGGGTACACAAGGGTCAGGACAAGCAGAGGTGTTATAACATCTGAATTATTTTGTCATTTTCAGAAAAAAGCATGACTTTCTTTGGGCGGGGGGGATGGGCTCTAAAGGATGATGTAATTTAGTTATACAATATAATACTACTCCGTTGTCATTTCACGAAGTTTCATTTTTTTAATGATTTTTATGAGCACATTATCTTGTTTAAAGAAGACATTATACTTAACATCTTAAAGTGTAGTTAGCCATTTCTTTTCAATAAAGCAAATTTATAATTCGGCATGTCTAGTTATTAACACAACCCATACCGGTCCCAAGCATGGGTAAATAGGGAGGATTGGGGAGAGAACCAGTGACCTACCCTGAATAACACTCACCAAGAGGATTTTATGAAGGAGGTCTCAGTGGAGAGAGCTGGGCCATACAATTAATGAGTATTAATACAGGTGCTTGGAATTAATTAATCTACATGCAATGATATGCTGCTGTTTGGAACAGCTTCAGTGTGCATTGGGAAATTGTTACGAGTCTTCACTGTTCTAGCATCTGATCAAAGCTGAAGGCCTTGGACAATGCAGTCAGATAAAAAATGGACTTACTTTGTGCCATTTAAATGATGGCAGCAGTATTTGTTTTGCCTTTTGTTGCTGGTTGCTTTGTTTTCAGCTGGATGTCCTATCTGACATTCAGTGTTTGGGTTCAATTAACAAGGAACAATACGTTTTGGCTGGTGTTTGCACGTGGTTATTCCTTGCGGCACAGTGCCTGCTCTCTTAGGACTGCGTGATTTTTCATTCAGCCTCTTTGAACCTGCTTATCTCATTTCGGGACAGCCCTGTAAAGCACATTCAGGCTCACACTTTCGTTGTGCAACACTCACTGTTTTATATGCTTTTTTTTTTAAATTCAGAGTCTTAGAGTATCCGGTAATTTGTTTGGTTTGGTCAACCACTAGTACCCCAGAGAGAGCTAACCTCCCCATATCCTAGCAACCCTTAAAAGGCATGTGCTATCCACAGGTACCTGACAGAGCAATAGGACCACTTAAGAGTGACTGGCCCAAACAGTTGACTGGCTCAGTGCTCAGGCTTGCGTATATGATGCTTTAAAAACAGCACAAGTATTACTTTTTTCCATTTAAACTAGAATTTTGAAATGTTAGGAACGGCCTCGTGACTGTCAGATAACTTTTGACGTATTACCTCCACTTGCGTCAATAAGATGACACCAGTATTATGTGAACTGTAATAAATATCTGGTCGTGTAAAACATAGCAGTAGAGGAGGTCAAGCGGTGTATGGCCCGTCGGCATCGGGCGTAATACAAAGTTTTTTGTGTGGGTTGAATAAGCGTGATTTGGTGCAGTGATAAGTGTACTGAGCATGTGTAGGAAGAGCTCAAAGGTATATAAAGTGATTGTGATGGTAATGATGAACGCTTTATACAAGGTAGAGCTCTTATGAAAGCAATACTGTACACTGAAATGAAAATTCAGACAATTGCCACAGAAACACAGCCCTTTTGTGCCTGACAAAATGGGTGTAATCATGGCAGGGTGACGATAAGCCATAATCTGTAGCCCCACCTCTGTGTGCAATACCACACGTAAAGTTAACTGCGCACATAAGATTAGTCTGTTACCTTAGCTGCCCAAGGTGAAAAGACTGGTGTCAATGTCTCCAAGGACATTAGACCTAGCTGGCATTACGTAAGTTGGTTTCTGAATGGCAAGAGAGAATAGCATAACTGCCTCATTGTGTTCCTCTGGCTGGTAAAAATTGCCAAGAATTTTTACAGTGTGTTGTTGAGTTGGTTAGACTGAAACTTTTAAAACCTCACTTCAAAAATTCTATGATGTCCAGATAATTAATTTAAAATTATGGGCATAGATAAAGGTCTTTCTTTCATGCAGCAAGGTGAAACACAATCAAAGCACAGGTTGAGACACTGTGATATTTGTGTTGTGGTGTCAAAGTTCTGATGTCCATAGAAAACTAAGTGGAAAAAAACTTTATTTGCACTGTATTGAAATGAAAAACTTTAATGAAATGCAAGTTTTAAAAAATTTACAATTTAAAAGAATGAGGAGCTGTATTTTAATGCTACATTCTCTCTGCTGACAGCATACATTACAACTAGAGCAGAGGAAAATAATCCAAATCACCAGAGGTTGAGATGGAACCATGTAATTACCGCTGTTGGGACCCATTTATAACATTTTTGTCACAGTAGATGATCACATTGCAGATAAGGTCGGGGCAAACAACACACACTAAAACACTAAAAGCAATTCCATTTGTGAAGTTGGAGAAAGAATAACTTACAGAGCATGGGACAGAATGATCCATACTTCATGGTGGCATTGATTAAGCTTCATGGGACGGTGACTCACCTGTCACCTTTCCAGCTAGTCTGAACCTGCCATCCTACTGTGCGGATTCTAAGGAAAACAAAAAGAATTGAAGTCCAGAAATAATTTAAATATATTGTATCAGGTGTTAGGCTGTGGGTCTGACACTGCCGGTGTTCCAGCTAAACCTTCGGGTAGATATTTTAAAATATACATTTGCTGGGTAGCTCAATGTTGAAACATTATTGTGCTGCATTAAAAACCCACATTTATTCATAAAGGGTTTATATTTACCAGTAATGACAGTAAACAGCTGAGCAACAACTGAGCGGGTAAAATACACAGACATCTGGTCAGCTCTTCAGCCACAGCAACAGAGAAAGGAACAGCCTTCAGCACAAGAATCAGCAATTCACTGGATTGTTCGCATTGCAGTTTCTGCCCAGACTGATAAATGATCCACCTGCTTCTCTCATTTATACTCCCATGCCTGTTCAATGTCCGTGGTAGGTAGTCAGCTTGTTGGAAACATTAGCTGCAGGAGCTGAAGTAAGAAGCAGGGATGGAAGTTGAACGCAGGATCTTTACACTTGCTTTATTTTTTTGATAAAGGACTGGGTGTACTTTATGTGTAGAAGCATTCATTTTGTTCCCAATCCTTGTTGCTTTGTGGGTTGCAATGAATAAGAAAAATGAATAACAGAGTCATTGTAAAAATATCTTTCTCTCTTCTGCAGATGATCAGAATCTTGTCCTTATCTTTGTTGCAGAATTAAACTTACGCTTGGAAAGAGAGGACAATAAAGACGGGTGACAGTATAAGAGGGGTGAGAGGAGGACTATCTGAGGAAAGATAATCACTAACTCCATGACTAACTGACTGTGTGAAAGGGGCGTGGATTGAAGAGCGATGATTTATGCAAGTCTCGAGTGTGGTGGGCAGGCGTGCAATGGATTTTTGGATAAAGGTTTTTTTTTCCTTTGGGAGCCTGAACTGATTGCTTTTCTTTCAAAATGAAAGCAAGGAGTGCAAGACTTAGCACTGATGATTCTGTGCCAGCTACGTGGTTTCCAAATTTGCTATTGTCACAGTTGCAACCGTAGAGAAAGGAAGAGCAAACCAGCCATTTTTCCCTTGGCTGAGGGCGACCAGTTGCAAGTGAGTCACTTGCACATGTATGGCAGAGGTCTGAAAGGTCTGAAAGATTAACGTAAACTGGGTTATGAGGCTCATGCTTTCGCTGGATATTGTTCTTTTGCAAGGTGGTGTTTGAGGTTTGTCATGCTAGTTTTGGATCCGTTTGACCTCACATCAGTTCTCTTTTAGGTAGGATGTAATGAGTCAGCAGTGCGGACTGAGCAATGCAGATTCATTCGTAGTCAAGGGATTCATTTCCTATTATTTCCATATACAACATTCTCTCAGTTGAAATATGCTTCACCTTTTAAGCAATGATTTGCAGAGCAAGAAAACTGTCTTGTGAAGTAGTTTTATTATGAATACAACATATACCTTCTGCATGGTGTTAATGGTAGTGTACAGGACACAGATGCCTGTACTTTCTAATTGAGTGAATGTCTCACAAACTGGGCAGAATAGAATGGAATCAGGTTCTATAACCAAGTATGTGGGTCACATATGAGGAACTTGTTCTCTGCATTTAACCCATCCTGCTGAAGGGAAGCAGTGGGCAAGCAATTTTTTTGTACCTGCGGAGCTAGCATAGAGTGTCTTGCTCAAGGATACCCCTGGTGCCTGAGCTGGGATTTGTACCTCACCGTTCCAACCTGATGCACTACCCACTGAACCAAGACCACAGAACGCTACCTTGATGAAACAGCCATGAATGAGAGATACTGATAGTCTAGTTAGTGTTGAGTCTCACTAGTGACTTCTATTAGTTCACAGCTCGACTGTTGCAATGCTCTTTATGTTGAAATCAGTCAAGCTAGTCTGTTTCGCATTACAACTCCTGCAGAATGCTGCAGCTCTCTTGCTGACTAACACCTTCAAATATGAACATATTACACCTGTCCTGTATTCACTTCATTGGCTCCCAGTACACTTCCCTATTCAGTTTAAGCTTTTGTTGTTTGTGTTTAGTGCACTCAATGGCCTGGCACCTTCTTATCTCTGCGAGACTCTAAGCTATCACCAACCCAGCAGAGCCCTGCGTTCTGCTGCTCAACATCTACTAGACGTCCCACGGTCAAGGTGCAAACAGTGGAGTGTTCGCTGCTTTGCAGTAGCCGGTCCTAAACACTGGAACACTCTGCCCATTGAGTTACGTTCGATCACTGACCTGCCCTTGTTTAAAGCCAAACTTAAGACCCACTTATTCAGAATGGCTTTAGACTGTTAACATCACTGTATTATTTTTCTGCATTTGTGTTTATTACATTTTACTTTGTTTTATTGAGATTTTATTGACATTTTAGTGTATATAGACATTGTTTAATTTTTTGTTTTTAATCCTGTAAAGCAATTTGATCAACTTAAGTTGTTGTAAGGTGCTATATAAATAAAGGTTGGTTGATTGATTGATTGATTGATTGATTGATTGATAGTGAGGGCATCACTGAAGGGCACCACGAAACTGCAGTGCTTCATCAGGTCCATGGATTTTGTCAGATGCTGAATTATCCGCAGAACAAAATGAACAGTTTTTAACTCAATTTTCGCTTTCTGATTTCAGATTTCTGTTTGAGTAATATTATGCTCCAGCTACACACCAACAGCATTTGTTGTAGGTGTACTTGGAGTAGAGGTAAATCATTTACATTATGCCATTATAAACAATGTTTTCCTTTTATCATGTGTTTTCTTTTTTTCATGTCTGCTGACATTTTTATATTCTGTTTGTGTTTATTTTTGTAGCATACATTATGTGTAAAGTGCTGAAGCAAAGGGGGATATGTAGTTTGCAGTCTATGTTAACATCTCTGCTTGTTATGTATTCAGAATGAGAGCGTCTTTCAAATAAACTGAATTTGTAGTGTATAATTTATTAACATACCAGAACATAAGTGAAGCTTCATGCTTTGAACGTAACAATTTTTAAGAAATGTTACATTAATATTGTTTTCTATGAACTGCCACCTTATAGTAGTGGAGGGGTTTGAGACCAGCAGGTGTGTAACTTGTGTATGTTACTATTTGGAAGAAGTAAGGTTGAAATGGAGTAAGGGAGGATTTATTACAGGTCCAAAAAGAGGTACAAACAGTGTTACAATGAGAAACAAGGCTAGGATACAGGCTGTGGAACAGAACACAAGGCACATCTACTCCCTATAATGTTATACTCTATACACCACAATAACCAGTAAGGCATTAACAGAAACAGAGAGACTAAATAGGAACAAAAAGGAAGTAGAAAACAGGTGGAAATCATTAATGACTTTACCCCAATGATTCAGCAGAAAGTAAAATGGAAAAGAAGAAAAAAAGAAGGGCATGACAGACACAGGCGTGACAATGTAACTCATATTTTTTAACATAAAATGACAAGATTTTTCAAGTGTGATAAATCACTTTCTTCATTCATAAATACTTGGTCTTATCTTAGAAAGATGAATGTGGTTTCTCGAAGTACATATATGTAATAAATTTTAAGGTCAGTTAAACCAAAATGGTTTCAACCACATAGAAAACAACACGACATTGTATTTTAATATTCATACTAAATTTATGCAGAATGTCATCAATTTGAAGTATTATTTGGGGTAATTTTCTGATAACCTGTTATAAACATTATAATGTTTAAGGAAGTTTGTTTCGTTCATCTTAGTTCTACAAACCTTAGTTTATCATTGTTAAATATTCCTCATACACTGAGCAGCAGGTTGTCTGCTGCTCGAGCAAATACTTAATTGTAATTTAATCGCTAAAATGTGAACTTCTATAAATAGCTATATCTGTTGTGATTGTGGAAATTTAAGTGAACAATGGGGAAAATAAACATTGTTTCCTTTTAATGGTTAAGGGGCTTGGGCTGATGTCATCAATCATTCACATTTCACTCACCATCTGTTCAGTTAACTTACCATTATTGTCTCTTGATGACTTAATTTTGGTGAAAGCCATTTAGCTAATAGATTTCAAAATAAAAGTGCGCACACTGATAAGGGTGTACTGCCAACAGGTTTATTATTCAAACGTTGACTCAATGCGTTTCATTTTCGACTGCAGCATCTTTAATTGGTCGTTCAGCAGGGTAACCAATCTGTCCTTACTGGTTCTTCATACACGTCACATTCACTCGTTTTATGTAATGGTCACAGGGCTTTGTTCCTGCTGCAGTGCCCACTGTGTGACTCAATGACTTTAAGGCTGTTCTCACTGCTGGATAGATGCTGAATCCATTTAGATGTAACCTTTCAGGTTTCTACTATGATCAAGGGAGGCACTCATAAGGCACTCAGTGCATCACCTTTGGGCTGCAGGATTTATATCCTACATCAGCTGAGTTAAATTTTTCACTCTGTGACTAATTCATAAATGTCATTATATAAGGATTGTTTTTAAAGCCGCTTCAGGTCAGCTGCTTACAATATTCTTCAGCAACAGATATAGGAGGAAGGTAAATCTATTTGTGTGCCTGTGTCTGTAAACTCTTAGACACAAAAATCCCTCCTTTAAACCATTACTACCGTTTAACACTTGAAAGAACATCTTAGTGATTTCAGCTTTTGTATTTTGGCATAATACAAAAATAAAATGATGCTGTGATATAGAGTTAAATTAAAATAATGGGATTTAACATTTGTCAAATAGGAAAAAAGAAGACAGATGAATGAGAATACTATTATTCGTTCTGAAATAAGAGGAAATTAAAATTGATCAACTGAAAATTAAATATTTAGTGAACTGAGTATGGATTACAAGCTGACCGGTACAGAGAAAAGAGACAGCGCCTGTGCCTTGCTATCCTAACATAGCTTTTACCCTTTTATCAACAACACCAGTGGACCTGGCACCTGCTGATGTCCACTTGTTAGCATCAGATTCCATTTGTATTCTTTCTTTAGCCAGTGCACTGATGCTCGGTGGACCAGCACAAGCTGCCTTGCGGAATGTTCACACTAGAGGCAGTTTTCAGTGGTCTTTATGGATGTACACCCATGTGTACGTAGAGAACATTCTAGCCATGTAAACACAGTGAACTGAGAGCCCGATTCAAAGCTACAATGGGCTCCATGTATTATTATTACTATTATTTATTGTTATTGCAGTAATATATCTAGGTGCGACATTCTCATAAACAAAACGCCATCTTCTCTCTCAGTACTTTAGATTTTTATCTTTCTGTATATAAGTTTAGTTTGCTGCCAATTGCTACTATTGAATTACTGTTACCCACCGCTTGTGTTCCAGATGAAGGCAGCCAAAATGCTGTATTACTGCTTAGATGTGTTAAAATTAGGCACAGAGAGTAGACAGTTCTATAATAAAGTACCAAGTGAATTTGTGGGGGGAAAATTTATAGGAAGGTATAAAACTAAATTGATGCACATTCACATTTTTATTGTTTTACCTTTATTTTTACACAAGAGCTTAGTTTAAAACAAACAAGGCTGTGATTGTGCTGTTTAGTTTTTTTCTGATTAAATAAGACTATATACTGGTGAGCATTACAAACTAAAGTCATACTAGTAACTTGCATTCTAAAATTGTTCCATGTTAGGATTCTGCCACATGTAATGCGTATGCCAAGCAGGCAAGAGAGGCAAGGCCGAATATGCCAAAGGGAGGATTTAATGAGGTGTAAAACAAGCTACAAACATGGGTAACAGGTGGGTAATAAGGCCAAAATACAGATGAAAGGGAAAACTAAACCAAACTACAGATGGTTTGCAGGAAAGGTTTCAATTCTGACACAGATCATTTCAACAACTTTATACCTGCAACCAGCAAGTACAGTAGACAAACACAGGGTTTAAATCACCAAAGCACAACTAGACAGGGCTGGGGAACACTAACAAGGTAACAATGACTCAGCACAAAAGGACAGGAAGAAGGGTGACGGAAGGGTGACATCTGGTGGACACAAGGGTCATGATAGGCTGGGTGTTACACCACAACTCTCACTGTCAGTATCTTTGACACCCTTGATAAGTTTTTTTCCCCTTTATTTTAAGTAAAATATTGATGTACATTTACTGTTAGTAAAAGTACATTTAAAAATTCAAAAATGCTGAGAACAGTAATGCGACAGTAAGAAAGCTGCATCAGTCATCAGGGTGAGTTCAGTCAACACCAAAGGGCTGTGCACACTAGGGAGCCCATATGCAAAAAATCTATAATAACAATTCAAATAATTACAGTCCTGGAGGAGGAGTCTCCAAACT
Source organism: Chitala chitala (assembly GCA_025773905.1). NCBI lineage: Eukaryota > Metazoa > Chordata > Actinopteri > Osteoglossiformes > Notopteridae > Chitala > Chitala chitala. Next base: position 4,321,879 of record JABJVR010000106.1, on the reverse strand, counting down.
GGTAAACCAAGAGGCCCACTGGGGTTTTCATCCAGCCCTGACACCCAAGAGCACAATTATTTGATTCTCATATGTATTCAACGTGTAGGCTGTTAAATGACACTTTGACTTGATTGTACCAATGAATTTTTTGAGTTATTATGAGTTTTGTTTACTTTTGGCTGTGCAGGATTGTGCAATGATAACATATGGTTGGATAACTTGAGATTTCAGACTATATCTGTGGTATCAGGGCTAATTGCTGTTATTTCAGTGTTTTATTGGTGCACCCAAGTCAATCCTTATTGTACAATAGGCTATAAAACATGTCAGCTCAGTGATGCAACTAACATCATAAGGGGTCTGTGGAAATCAGAAATGATTATAATCACAGATCAAACATCAAGTGCAATTAGACAGTCTTCCTGCTGTTGGGAGGATTGTGGGTGGATGCAGGAGGGAACTTCAGAGCCCGAGAAGAAAATAATACGCAGGTTTTTTTTATGATGTGCAAAACGAGGGCAGAGACCCGACCCGCTAAGGGGCATAGTGTCTAATCATCATTACTCCTCAGGAGAAAAGTTTCTGAACACAATGACAATTGTATCATTAATGAGGCTCATTTTTGGATTCAAGAGCTGACAGGGACCCTGCTGCAGCTCCTTGTGACCTGGGGAATGGTGCCATGGTGCTACGGGGTGGGATCAGTCCTGTGGAAGAGGGTCTTTGAGTATGCATATATGGATGACTGTATTATTTTATGGATCTTGCTCTTGACTACAATCATTGGTCCTGATGCATGTGCAAGATCATAGATTACACTCACTGAGAAACCAGTATTAATCAGTGAACTGGAACACTGTTTCCTGCTCATTGGCAAAATGAAGTTTGAACTGGTGCGGGATACAGAAAACATAGGCTACTCTGACTGCCAGGAAAAAGAACTGGCACAGAAAATGGTAGCAAGAAAGAGTAAAATTAAACCACCTTTCAATTAATACAACATTATTCATTTATGAAATCATTTTGAAATGACATCCTTTAGGCATTTTCTATAATTTCCCTAAAGTTTCATGTAATTGTACAATTTTGTGAAGCATTCAGGACCAATTTTCAGCAGTCTGGTGAAGACTTGTCCTTCGTCAGAGGTCCAACGATTAGGATTTTCAATGATCATCTCGATAAATCTGAGAAAATTATTTTGGCTGACACAACAGTGGACAGGAGGCAGGAAACCAATGAGTTTGTTTTCGTCAGATTTTTCAAATATCTCACAGCCTCATACAAGAAAATTGTGTTTACTTTATTAATCCCAGGGGGAAATTGCTTCTCTGCATTTAACCCATCCCCCTGGGGGCAGGAGTGAGCGGCCGCATGGCACCCAGGGAGCTAGCACTCAGTGTTGCGCTCAAGGACGCACCTGGCTGGGATTTGAACCAGGGACTGGGGAGCTTCTGCCTCCTAGCCTGGTGCTTTACTCATTGAGCCACCAGGCCATGTTTGTTTTGCTTTGCAGCAGTAAAAGCCAGTCATATTAAATACAATGTTTCACTAAAATGCATCTGCACCATATGCTGCAGTTATGGGACACAAAATGATGTAGCTGATTAGACAGAAGGTGTTGGATCCAGCCTGAGAGATGCACAAAACCTTGCACAGTAATATGTCCTGTTTTTTTTTTTTTTAGCATAAGTGAAACAGAAGACTGTTTCCCAGGCGTTGGCACCCAAAATCATGCATGTAACCTGTAGTGACCTTCTCATTCTGCCATTCTGCATTAGCAAACCTACACCATTATGTTTAAAGTGTACAGGGTATACAGAGCTATGCTGAAAATAAATTGACCATATGTGGGCTGCCTGTTGGATGTTAAAGATGGGACATTCTGAAGTGAAGCTAAAACACTAAAAAACTGCAAGAAAAGCTTCTATATCATTGTTAAGTCATTTAGTGACTTACAGCGCTTCATATACACGTTACAATGAGCTAGCTCTGGGACACACCAGGTGGCTGGTCTGGGATTCAAACAAGGAGACAGTTCATCCCAGCCTGATGGTCTACCTATTGAGCCACCAGGCCATTTTAAAAACTGTGCAGGATGTCTCATTTTTGTGCAGTGTTTCCACAGGAAAAAAAGAACAAACCTAAGGCTTGACAACCATAACAAGAGCAAAATGTATACATGACACGTGTAAAGAGTGCTGCATTATGTACTGGAACTTTAGCCCAACAATGGCAGTCAGACATGAATTTGGAAGTCGTGAGTATATTACTGTTCTGCTTTGAGATGCTATTGGATTTGGACATTACAAAGCAAAATTGGATGCCAGCTTTTAAATACAATATGTATTTAACTGTAGGTTAATGAGCAGGTCATGATTTTGTTTTGTAATGAGGACAACTGTGTTTTAAGATCATTCATACAAACCATGTGCAGTGAAGAACACACAGGTGGATTCAAGCTTATGTTAACGCATGGCCGTTTTGTTTTTGGAGGAGGTTTTAGAGGTTAGGCAACACTTCAGCAGAACCTCATTGGTCTCTGACCCTCTTTTCCTCAGGACTCTCAGCACCTTTCTGGTGCTGCTTTTCGTTCACACCCATGTTTGTTTAGGCACAAAAAATGACACGTTTTTGTTTTTTCATGAAGTACATGAGCGCACACAAAACAACCAATAAACAGGACACAATATTTTGGCATTTACAAACGACACTGCATTAGCTAGCTGTTTATTTTTGATGCTTCAACAGTTGACGACACAGAACAAGTCCAGAAAAGCACAACGCAATAAAGTTTCACAAAAATATCGCTGTAAGCTGAGAGGGAGGGATTAAACGTGTCGTTGTGCTGTATTATAGCTACATATCCACGAGTTCAATTCAGTGAAGGCCTATTCATTTACAGTTGAAAAAACATTTTGCTTCAAACTTTCAATTCGCTTTTTAAATGTGTTTGGAAGAACTCCCATACCCGTTAAAATTTTAGCACCTTAATAAAATTAATGAAGGTTATATGCAAAACAAAAAATAACTGTTAAAGGAAATCAAAGGTACTGTGGAGAAACAACATTATAAAAATTGTTAACGTACAACATTCATATGTATATAAGTTTTCCATCAGTTCTTATAGCCAACCAGCCAGGGGGCCGAGTCTAAGGTGACAGGAACCTCATATGATGCCTTTATGGTAGAAAGCTCAAAAGTGAAAATCGTACACAATTTGAATTACATCTTATACAGAGACACCAGACACACAGTTGTGAACGATAGTCAATATTAATGACCACAGACTGAGAAACAATTTGACGAATTCAACTAATGAAGGAAATGCAAATAAGACTTAATGTTAAACACATGCCCTTTTTTGCTAGGACAGCAGCTTAACAGAGATAGTGGTGGCGGACATGTTGCCCCTGCAGTTTTTAAATCCAACATCACATGTGTTATTACTGGACAAACTGACGTGACAAACAAATGTAGAGAGACAGGAAAGGCAAGAAGGATGAGTGTGAAAGAGACTTAAAGGCTGAGCTTAAGAGGAGGCTGCTGATGACTCGGACTTTTCTGATGATGACTGCGCTCGTGTCCCTGCAGACAAGTTAGATGCAGCGATTGTGCTGCTCTGGCAGACATGGAAGGCCAGCGTTAGTGCGTTAACTGTAGGCCAAGGTGTGAGGCTATCAAAGAGGGCTTTGTTTCTCTTTTCCTCTGTTCCTTTTTATCCCCCAAATACACCTTTTCGCCTTCAAAAAAGGATGGGATGATGGTACGTCAACGTTTGGCTGGCGAACCAGATCTGCTTCCTCCCTGGAGAAGAAGGGGTTAAAAGTGTAGCTAGATGTGTCATTGAATAACATTCAGTAATATTATGTAGACATTTATTCTAGTATTCCAGTGATCACTGCACCGGTCATTCTTTACACAGGAAATGTACCGTGTATGTTGGTAAATAAGGGTTGGTAAGGGAATATGCTGACTACAACATTCAGTGTTCCCTGCTTTATTTAGGGATAGTGAAATTACACTGGGTGTTAGTATACACTTCAACACAAAGCTTACTATGTGCAATGCAGACATAATTTCAATTTGCCGAATGACAAAGTGGAGAATTATTTTGTTTAAACTTAAACCCCCAAAATATGTAAAAAAGAACTACTATGAAAGAAATTCTTTAAACCAGAGAATCATGTTGTCTGATCCAATACAACATATAATTCTTAAAAAAAGCAAGGACTGAATTACTTTGCAAAAACATGATTTATAACTAATTCAAAGTACAAAGAACATCAATTTCACATGAAGATGAAAAACTTTTTTAATCTTAAGGACTATATTTCTGTAAAGTCCACCAGAACTCTATTTCCTGTTTGAAAAGTACATTTACTTCCTAAAAATAATACAAAAAATTCCAAATGTTTAGCCCTTCCAGAAACCTTTCAGATTTTGTAAAAAAATTAGTGGGTTAATAGATATGTAAGCAGCCACATTCAAAGTAAAGTAATTAAAGACTAATCACTGAGTGTTACACACCACTGTGGAATCCTACAGATTACATGTACACTTAATCCAGTAAGAAGCCACATTCAAAGTAAAGTAATTAAAGACTAATCACTGAGTGTTACACACCACTGTGGAATCCTACAGATTACATGTACACTTAATCCAGTAAGAAGCCACATTCAAAGTAAAGTAATTAAAGACTAATCACTGAGTGTTACACACCACTGTGGAATCCTACAGATTACATGTACACTTAATCCAGTAAACAGCCACATTCAAAGTAAAGTAATTAAAGACTAATCACTGAGTGTTACACACCACTGTGGAATCCTACATGTACACTTAATCCAGTAAGCAGCCACATTCAAAGTAAAGTAATTAAAGACTAATCACTGAGTGTTACACAGATTACATGTACACTTAATCCAATGTGTTTGTGCTTCTATTAGGCTACAAATGAGCTGAAGTACTTGTAATGGCACTCATATTACACTATACAGTGTGTGCCCAATGCCTTTGCCAGTACAGAAGAAAAGGAAAGTAAGGCAAATAAAATGACACCCGCTCATTTAGTTCTTATAAATTCATATCTGCTTTCAGTTTCTCCATCAAAAAAGCATTTAGTAGCTACATACTAAAAAAGTAACATCTACGCTACACGCTACATCATTAGTAATTTGTTACTCTGGTTATCAAACTGACAATTTTTACTCATCATTAAGATGGGTATTTTACCTGTGCTAACAATACCATAGCTTCAGACTTGGCTTTACTAGGTGTTTGAACTTTATATACACACATGGAACGTAACTGAACTTTTGTTTAATTCATGTGTCTATGGCCTGCCATAGAGAGCTAAGCACAAATGCCATTTAGGGCAAGATCATCTTGGTTGCAGCTATGCCATCTTTTTAACTGAAGGGGTACAAGTTGTGCTTTTCTGTGTGATGGTTTAAATGCAATATGACATACATAAATGACTGTGCTAATTGATCATGGAAACAAGACTGAGTTCTGTTCTTCAGTAAAGGTGTTTCATATAACAAAAATGATGATATAGCCCACAGTTCTGTCACTATGTCAATGCTATATACAGATGTGTGAAGTCACATGACCAGTATTTACCATTTTGAAGATCCTGGAGAGGGTCCCCTGTCCTTCACTGCGGCTGGCCTGCGTGGACTTCTGCTCGCCCTGAGGAAAAGTGCATCAGAGTGATTCACCTCTGTGGGTTGGGGGGGAGGGGGAAGCACACACGGGAGGAGATGGAGAGGCAGAAGAGCGTGTGCCTCTGGGTATGTTGCTAGGAGATTTTCTGCACCACCTGGCTAGGATGGTGTTCTGCCCAGCAGTGAAATGCACCATCAGATGGCGGCCCAAGGGGCAGACCCTCAAAGGGACCAACATCTGGAGTTATGAAAATCTAAGACAGAGGCTTGCTCTTCTGCCTTCTACAGGTGTCAGATTGGGAATCTACCCATAGTGGATGCATTTCAGTAAAAAAAAAAAAAAAAAAAGAAAACCTTGTTTGCAATATAAATGCTTAAGGGTGTCATTCCATTGAATCACAAATCAATTTCATTGTAACTGCCTCCTTGAAAAAATAATAGTTTTATAGAAAAATAAATTCTTTATTGCACCTAAGTTAGGCAAAATCAATTTGTGATTGAACAGAACAAGTTGGTTTTTTTGAGGACTTTATGCCAAACATAAACCTAAGTGCACCAGTCAAGCAGGAGTGGATTTAGTGATTTTTTTAATAGCCTGTTCCAAATCATGTCAATCATCATCATCTTCGTCATTATCTCTCAGCAGGCTGCCTACTCTCCTACAGCCTTCCCACTGCATCTGGATACACTCATGCCTCACAGAGAAAGTGGCTTTTTACAGATTGATGACGTACACATCTGTGTTCACAGGCCTGAGTCAGAGGAAACAGGTGTTGCGGCCCACTAAATCCACCCCCTTTTGCTCTAACCAGCAAAAAGCAGCCTTGTACCAAACATAATTTCATAAAGGGTGGGGGTGGGGGGCAGTGATAATGAAGGGGGTGGGAAGAGAAACTGAAGTTGAATGAAAAGGCACTATTGGGAGATGAGATAAATGAAATAAAAGTGTTGAGGAACTGAGCACTGAGCAAATCCATCACATGCTGTCCCTGATGAGGAAAGAAAAAGGTTCACACACGAGCTGTCCATTGTGGGAGGCCGCTCTGAGGATTTTCGAGTACAAACGTAAGAATATAACTGCTACAAATGAGGCCATTTGTCTTGCAGTACTTAATCAGATATTTCATTATGAAACTGTCTGCTGCTGATTTGGTCTTCATGCCCATGACAGGAAGTGTGCTCCAGATACTTCACTCCATTTTCCATTGGACACAGACCACCACCAGTAGCATTCAGATCCAAACTATGCTTTGGGAGAAAACTGTCCTGGGTCTGGACTTTGGATATACCGCATTGGGTCAGAGTCAGTGACTATAAACAGTACAGAGTGGAGACAGACTTCCTTTGGTAGGTCAGAATTTCTAGCACAAACAGGAAACATTTGTGATAAAAGCATTTTAGAATAAGCTGGACCGCCATTATGCAGCTGTATCATTTAACTCGCTTTTCCTTTTCGAAAGTACTCATGGTATGAATGCGAGGTCATGATTAATGACAATCTTACAACCTCTGTGTTATTTACCATTAGTCAGGAATTAAACTGTCAATACTTTCATCTTGTATGCCACAACAGGTACCGGTGGTTCTCATTCCTTAATGAGCAGTCAATACACAAAATAAAAGAATAAATAAATAAAACTGTTTGGCGTTTACTACTAATTTGTTTCATGCATCCCATTAAGTGATTAAATATATTTATAGAGATTTGGAATGAGCAAAGCAAAGCTACCTTAGTGACCTGCAGCTTGGCTTGTCTGCTGGCCCTAAGCATACTGGCTCCAGCATCTCCCAAACTCCTGTCATCCTAGGCTTTTTACACACAGCTGTTCCAATAGCTTACTGAGAGTGGTGCAAAAAAACTACCTGTGATTGTCAATCCTGTGGACAAAAATCAGTTTTTGGATCAGAGGGGTCAAAGGAAAATGACAAAAATCGTGCAGGCAGAAAGATGGGCGACAACCAGGACAATCATCCAAATGCACTGGTGTGCAGAAAGTCATCACACATCACTTAGTGAAATTTGTCTGAAATGGGGTACAGCAGCGGAACTTTGATGTTGGGTGCTGATGTTGTCAGAGAAGAAGAAGAAAACACATCACTAGTGGACAGAGGAGCATCAAAACTAGGCCAATGAAAACTGGAAAAACGTTACCAGATTGGATGAATCCAGGTTCTTTTTGCATCATACTAATATAGATTGGAATGGGACATAAGAAACACAAGCCCTTGTAGCTGTTCAGTCTGGTGTGAACAGCGCAGGATGGTGACAGCAGTGTGAAGGTGTGGAGAAGGTGTTTGAGGTTCACATCAGGGCCCCTGGATATCAAGTGAAGAAAACCTGAACAGCAGGTGTATCTTAATATTGCTGACCTTGTTAGCACCTTCTTGGCTAGAGTTTATCCATGCTCAGATGGACATATAACATGATATCACATCCATGCCATAAGATCAGTATTGTCACCAAATGGATCAAGGACAAGGACAAGGACATTTCTGTTTGATTGCCTGCACAATCCCTGATCACAACCCTATGAAGCGTCATTGGGATGAGGTGGAAAGGGCTATTCAGCAGTGCAATGCTAGTTGATTCTACACAACATTCTGAAGGCCGACGGAGGTGCGAAACACTACTATATCGGTGTCCTCAGCAAGGTAGCTGCTCATCGCATCTAGAACAGAAACCAGGTAAGCTGAACATCACATCTAAAAACCTCAACCGTGCCAACCTTCTCTTCCAAGCGGCTATTTGTCTGTAAAACACAAACAGTTAGAAAACAGACAACAGCCAGCAGGAGGTTACAAGGGGGAATCAGTGGGCAAAGGAGGAGTGAGGAAGGACAGCGGGAGAACATGCAGAGGGAGTGATGTGAGAGAGCACCGAAATAAAGACAAGGCTGTCAGCAGCATTTCTACTAAGAAAGGGAGGAAAAATAGAGGCCAAGACAAATAAGTTCCATGTACTAAAACTCCTAAAACTTCAGTGACAGAAATGGCATTGAAATTAAATGTATTTGTCTAGGCTTGTATTTGTTTTAACCTTGTGTTTTGGTTTTTGTTTATTTTTATTTTTTTTCCACCTACCCGGCCTAATTTGCCAAAGAGTCCTCCCCACTGCATATGAAAGAGACAGAGACAAGTCAAAGAGTGGCAAAGTAACCACAGGTCATGTCCGAGGTAGGTATTCACAGAAGCCAGCCTCCGCCCATTTATCATTTGGTATTAATTCACCTCCATTTTGTCAGAGCACCTGGGAATTTCTCTTCTATCTCATTTTAAGTGCTTCCCTTTTAAATGAAGCATGTTAATGATGCTGAGCTGTTGGACATAAGAGGCAGATTGATTAAACAATGGTATCAAATGAAGTCATTATCTTAACAGAATCTAACACCGGTACATTAACTTAGTATTCTAGGTATTTGTGTTGCTTAATTTAATTAAACGGTACTTTTGTTTAAGCAGATAACATTTGCCGCCATGTTTGTTAACTGGAACATTATTTGCAAGTAAGTCATTACCAATAATATATAGAATCCTACACGGAAGCACTGTAAGTTCTACATCTCCTGCACCTGAACAATGAGGTCCTATTAATTTTCTAATCTCTTGTGTCATCACAGTTTGGGCTTTAGACTGTGTGTTTCCACGTTGTACTTATGATGAATCCAAAGGGATTTATAATTTCTTATAGACATCAAGCATTTAACATGTTTATTCATGTTAATGATAAAATATATTTTGCATTGTGTATGCTGAGGTTTAAATACATACTTTTCACATTTAGTACATTATACAATTGTCAAACGATGCATACTGGGACTGGCTTTTAAATGAAGAATGCAAATGTATGTTAAAACTACAAATGAGGTAGGAAGTGTAATCTCCATGTGCCTGCAAAAAGCAGAGCATGTGTTCTCAGAGTGAAACTACGCACGGGACACGATGCTCACTGCCTTGTGAACTAGAAATTAGAAAAGGGGAGGAACTGTCTGGAATGAGAATGTAAGAGGTGAAGTAGAGTTAGACCCTCTGGTGGGGCCATTGTCTGAGCAGCAGGATGAAAGTCTGTTCTCCCTTCCCTTACTACCAGCATTCCATGTTTCAAAATTAAATTAATGCAGTGTTGAGAGTGAACTTACCCTAGACTTAGGTGGAGGAGGAGACACCTGGGGGGAGAATAAAATACCTGCATAAGTTCATGTGAGGCATATTTGAAAAATAGTTTGATAAAACCTTGTTCCAAAAATGTGAATCTTAAGCATTCTTACACGTTTCCCAAATACTCAACTTATTATTACATACTGTTCAAAGTAAAAGACTAATTCATTAATATGTTCTTCATTTATTCATTTATTTGATAACACAATCACTGGGCAGATTTTGACATTAAATTCATGAAATTATCTGTGCCAAGCTGACGCACATTAAATTGGCTGGTAAATCCACAAATGTGCATTTATTTTTAGCTATTTAGACACAGCTTTGGAATTATTTACATGGTGCAATAAATTCATACAGTGTTAATAATCATGCTCTAAAAATAACACATTTTATTAATAGATACTGAGCAACTATGGGTTATAATTAAATGTCCTAACAAAAATAGTCCGACCAAAACTGAAATAATCTTTAATGTCGCTTTGTGACAATATGAATAATGTGGTTATTGCATTCAGAGCAGACCCATACATGACAGAAAGGTTAAACTGTAAAATGCGGAATCAGCAAGCAGAAGAAAACGGAAGCTAAATAGCTTTTGTGTTCTTGATTTCATTCTTGAACCTTCCTATAGGTGCTCATTATTTTACAGTTTTTGTTTTATCCCGGTGCATGGAAAATGAAACCTCTCTAGTAACTCTAGTGTAGTGTAACTCTAGTGTAATGTAACTCTAGTGTAGTGTAACTCTAGTCTAATGTAACTATCACTATAAATGTTTATATTCTGCTATTGCCTGTACTGTTGCTGTAAAATCTGAGCAGGATTTGAGGCTGAGATTCGAGCTCCAGGTTAACTGGAGTAATAGGCAGCTCTTCAGCTGTGGTAACGAAGTCTGTCCATGAGGGGAAAAAGCTGTAGTAGAATTGTCTACACAGCAGCTCTCTAAAACACAGTCTACATGGGCTAAAATTATGTAATATCAGAGCTTAGAACAAAAAATGCTTTGTGTTGGATTTTAGAAGAGGAACCTGTGAGGGAGGATCAAAGCTTACAGTTACATAGTAACTCAAAAGAGAGGCGGCAGCCGAACGCATACTCACAATTGTCCTGAAGAACTGCACGACAGCGTTTTCGTCTCCGCGCTTGCGGGGGGAGGATTGAAGGGGACGCTGCGGGGAGGAAGACAGGGTGCCTCGGAAAGAGCCCTGATGGGACAGAGATGCAGAGCTGAGATACTGAGTGAGGCTGCCTGTTGTTCTTTGCTTCATTTTAAAACCTTTGTAACAACCGGTTTCCTAACCAGCCCAGCAGCGAACATGAACTGAAATGAAGCTGAAAAATCATCAGAATTTTCAGAATGCTAATAGGTGTGGGATTCACTGTCTATACTGTTACGGTTCTCATAGTCCAGTGAAATATTTAAGCAAATTTCACTTTCATTCTTGTATATTTTATTTCAGATAAGCAGTTTAACTTAATAGAACTGGAAATTGTGCGGAAATGCATTCAGTTAGGAAGGTACAATATGGCTCATGTTCATTTGCAGGTGTGGAAAAAAATGCCTTCTTGACCAGAAAAAGGTGGTTTGCCATCTGCAGGTTGGTGAACAGATACTGCCTCAAGTGGAGGAATTAAAGTATCTTGGGGGTTTTGTTCACAAGTGAGGGAAGGATGGAGCATGAGATTGACGGATCGGTGCAGCGGCAGCAGCGGTGCGATCGATGTACAGGTCTGTTGTGGTGAAGAAGGAGCTGAGCCAAAAGGTAAAGCTCCTTCTTCACCACCTTCCTACTCTCACCTATGGTCATTAGCTTTGGGTCTTGAATGAAAGAATGAGGTCTTGGATACAAGTGGTTGAAATGAGTTTACTTTGCAGGGTGGCCGGGTGCACCCTTAGAGACAGGGTGAGGAGCTCGGTCACCAGGGAGGAGCTCAGAGTAGTAGAGCCGCTGCTCCTCCACATCGAGAGGAACCAGTTGAGGTGGCTTGGGCATCTGTTTCAGATACCTCCGGGACGCCTCCCTGGGGAGGTGTTCTGGACATGTCCCACTGGGAGGAGACCCCGGGACCCAGGAAGACCCAGGACACTTTGGAGGGACTATGTCTCCCGACTGGCCAGGGAACACCTTGGCATCCCCCCGGAAGAGCTGGAGGAGGTATCTGGGGAAAAGGAAGTCTGGGTGTCCCTTCTTAGACTGCTGCCCCTGTGACCCGGCCCCGGATAAGCGGCATAAAATGGATGGATGGATGAACAGATGGAAAAAAAAATGCCATCTAGTGTTTTGCAATAAAAAGTTATATTATTCATGTTTGTTGGCTGTATGTCAAACAAAAGAAGCCAAGCACATGCTTTTGCGTTCCTGCTTTTAAAGAACATTTTGCTTTCACATTAATGGATGTCAATTTTAGTGATAAGAACCAACAGTTTTCCAGGTATTGATGTGTATAAACAATGGCTTCACAATTAGTTTAATTATTGCAGAAACTGTTCCAGCACAATTTTGTCAAAAAAAAAAAAAAACTGCATCCTACACAGTTAACAATACAACTTCTAACCTCTTCACCTGTTTGGGTGTTTCAGTTTTTAAGTGTCATACTGTTGGTGTGTTGGGCTGGCTTTTAGTTTTTACAATGTAGATTTACAGTGCACACTTCTCCCTCATGGACAACCATGGACATGTACAATTACACGGACAAAACTGCTTTGAGGAAAACTCTGTTCATGTTGTGTCCATAATAACATGTATCGTACATAAATCCTGTCATGACAAGCCGCTTCTGTGTTATTTTAATGCTTAATGGCTACCTTTGGTTTAATCTCGAAGACGAAAGTGTAAAATCTTCCACTCTGGTGATTGAAGTTTGATCTGGAAATTTGGGAACGTGCTACAATGCCTCTTGAAATGTTCATAGTTGTATTATTTTACACCATATGCAGAGAGGCTTCAGATCAGTTTTGTTTAATAAGTAACTTTTGAATGGATGTTTATGGCTCCATTAGCAAGGACCCTCTGCCGATATTTTAATCTGTAATTTTTTTGAAATCTTATCTTTATTTGGAAAATATCAACAATGTATCTAATTACTGAAAAAAACCCTTACCTTGTTTTGTTAGTAGTTCAGCTTTGGTCCAAGCTGGTAATGTACAGCAGCTAACACTGATATATCAGGAGTTAAAAAAGCATGACACAATTGACCTTGACTTATTCACTGCAGCAGTGCTGCATTCACTCAACGGCATGCCAGTAATATCTTAATTGTACCAGTGTGCCACTGATTAAACATGCTTTGTAATAGTGTGCCTGTACCAATGATTCACTGGCATGCGTGTAACACCAAGTCTGAACCAAAGGTCCGCTGAATTGGTAACATGCCCATAACAGTATATTCTGTACTGAAGCGACACTGAATCATTGTGCCATCACTGTGCTTGAATTCATAGAGTGGTTGTGCCACCAAGTTTCATTTTTGGAAATGTTAAATGAGTGTCATTGTTTACAGAAATCAAAGCAGAAGCCCCAGTCACACACTGCGGAACATTCCCCAAACTCTGCCCCGTACTTGAATCGATAGCTCTGCTGCTAAACAGTGCTGTTCTTTTCCACCACAACCTTTACTTGTAAAATTAAACTGTGCACAAAACACAATCTAAAATAACTGAAACAGTGACAATATCTAGCTTTTGAGGATCAGCATTGTTCAGATGACACAGTCAGTGATGCTCTTGTACGGTTCCAGTGTGAGCCTTAATGAAGCTATTCAATAAAAATTTTGCGTGAATGAAAAAATTATAATTCTGTTTTGATATAGTAATGTAGTATAATTTATATGCCCTTGTAAATGCTAAACCTTCCAGTCAATTCTACCCAAAGTCTTTGGATATATCATTGTCAGCCAGATAATAAAGAAGAAACTTATAAGACTGGATGTTATTTTTAGGTGTTTGATAAAATCAGGAAAAAGTTAGTCTTTGAGTTCATTTAAAAATAATAATGAAAAAGCTAACGTAGGCATGCCAAGTCCAATGTGTTTCTTAGTTTAACATTGTGTAAAAGATCTTTTAGTCTTATTTGTGAATGAATACATGCAGTACCATCTGAACATTTAAGATAATACAATACATATCTCGAGCGTATATTAATACGACTGATGCTCTTGGTATCATTGCATTACATGCTTTACGTAGCTTTATTCAACAGGCATTACATCAGTGTTCTCTATCTCCACATCTAATCATAGGCCTCTTTAAGGACAATTAAATTTCTTTTCTGTGCAACAATAAATGATACACCGTCTAATATTGAACTAAATCATAAGAAACTGCCTTCCTTAAAAGAAATGGTCGATCTCTCATTTAGCATGATCAGTGTGCGCTATACGACTGAAAACACTGCAGCAAATAACAGAAGCGCAGAATAATGAATTCTATACAGGTTATGAGGAAGACTTACGATATATAACAACAATCATGAATAAAACACTTCAAATTTACTGTCAATTTATTACCCTGTACATATGTTAGATGCATTTTAACCTTTCTTTCAGTATTTTATAGCTGTGTTTTCTTCATATGGTGCTTGGATGTTTCAACTTAAATGGTGGAATAAAAAAATCAAACTATGTGATTTAGTGGTCAGTAGTCATGGACCATTAGAGCAGTTAAATAAAAATTGCTCCTGGCAAACGAATGAATATGTATTCCTGCATAACAAATGGGTCGTGTGTCAGTGTGTGTTAAGTTGTCTACAGATATAATTCCAGTTTATGGTTTTTAAAATAGTGATAAAATCATGGACCCTAACTAGCATTACAAGAAAATAATGTAATTGCCTATGAAGATGTGTTTGAATGCTAACCAGAATGTTTAATGCCTAAAACAATGGCTTTTCAAAAGTATGTGTAAATATTTTGTATACGGGTTGATATTTCCCTACTTATGAAACACAGAGTAAAAAAGCTATGGCATTGCTGAGTTTTCTGTCTTAGAGTTCTCTCTCTTCCATGACATTCTGAGCACAGGTATAATGGTATATAGTGTCATAAACTCACTGTTATCATTATGACTATTTTTTACACAGTTTCACGTTTTAAATATACACAAACCCTGGTGATGTGTTTGAGTCGGGCTGTGTGTTTGAGTTGGGCTGGTTGTTTGAATCGGGCTGTGTGTTTGAGTCGGGCTGTGTGTGACCATACGTTGCCTGTGATGGGCTGATGCCCTGTCCAGGGTGTACTCTGCCTCGTGTCCTAGGTTGCGTGGGTTAGGCTCCAGCCTGCCACAACTCAGCAGAAATGAAGCGGTTGGACAGAGAATGATCACAGCAAAGATGGCAGTGTTAATTTAACATTGAATGGGCTTATTTGGGTCCAATTGGATATTAAATAAACACTGCCAACTTTGCTGTGAATACTGCTGCACATTTGAGACATTTGTATGTTCTCCCATTGAATCATTATCCATGTGCTATTTGTCTGCTTTTTAGTACCAAAAGCCTGGGTCCTTGGTGCACTAATGCCACTTATTCCAACAACTTTCCTGATTAATATCACCTTGGCATGCATGACTGCTATGTCTTAATGCAGGGACAAGGGGCAAACAGTGCTATGCCAGAGGCTGGCAATTACTTCAGAATATTCTGAAATGGTTTTTTATTGTTAGAGGAAATCTGTACATATTGGTACTGCATTCTGAGGTGAAGTAGAATTATTTGTCGCTATTAATGAACATTTACAATGCAGAGTCTTAAAAGTAAACTATTGCAGTTCACATTTTTTTTATGAAACTGTAGTTGTATTTGAAAAGCGTTATAAACGCCTTTTTTCTCCAGCCAGGCAAGGAGGTATAGGGAGGTATAGTTTATGGCCTTTGACTTGACAACTTTTGCTTTCAGAAACTTGTCCATTGCAGGTGCTCAAAGGTTAATGGCTCTCCCAACCAAGTGCACTTGGAGTTATGTAGGTAAGTTGTTGTGAGATGTGGCAGTTTATGGTCTCAAAAGATCATGTGCCTTGTTCCATTCACAAGGTACCTGACACATCTTTTTCCAAGTGGTTTAATTACTGTGGAATACGCACAACTCGTCCTATTATATTAAAGGCATTCAGAGTATTTGGTCTTAAAAAGTGGACCATCACTTTTGAACTATTAATGCTAGGGTCCATGATGCGGGGTGCAGAAATGATTATTCTGGAGTCACCATGGAGCAGCAGCACGGTGGAAAGCGATGCCAGCAGGAACATGCACGGACCTGACACCGTGCTAATTAAAAGCCAATGTCGTTCCTGAGCACAAGTTCTTGCATTTCTTATCGCACCCAGTGACACGCTGACACTTCTGCAGCTTCTCCCTATTCATACATGCCAGCAGGCAGTGCTTCCAAAGTCCCAAATTAAGGACGAAAACAGGAGTATAATTTACACAAATGACTCCAAAGATAACTAGCATCCCACAAAACTGTAAAGAGGTGCAGAAAAAAATGCATGCAACCATCTTTCGTTTCACTTTTTTTTTTTAATTGGTCAGTGGTTTATTTTCAGAGCGCAGTAATTTGTAAATGGGCAGCTCATATGTCAGTTGTTCAGAGGCTGATAATTATCCAATTATAATTAATGTTACAGAATATGCAGGCTTTACTTCCAAGCTTCTGTGCAACCAGGAGAGGACAAAACCCTCTGCTTTTCTTTTTCTGCAAAAAATCTCATTTTCTAAAATGTTTATATGGATAAGAAAAGGTAACAGAGGTAAAGGTTAACATAAATTTTTTCCTGGAATATTAATTTTTTAATCACAGAACCTAGCTGTTTAAATTCAGGGCAGAGATAATGTTGCTACTGGCAATGCCCACCATTAAATTCTCAAGGACATTAGACTTCTCATTGCAGCTTTAATTAATAATATGATTTGAAAACAGAACAAACCAAGTGAGCTTTAAACAGCTCCCATCGTTTTTAAATGTGTTGTGTGTTTCTGAATTCTACTTCACAACTGGAAATTGATTTTGGCTGAAACTGGGAATAGTTGTGTAGGAAAGAATTTTAGTTCCCATAACAAGACTGGGGTCTGAGGACTAAAGTGTGCAATATATACTGTGGGTACAAAACACTGTATTAATTGAGGCTGCCTTGTAACATACTGACCTCCATGGTGTACTCCACATGATGTCTTTTAAATAAAGAAGTGTGACATGCACTGGGTACACTATACTGTGAATTTAGCATTTCACCACTAAATTAGTCAGAAAAATCAATTCTAATTATCTTTAAATGTTTTTATTAAAGTGCAGGATGAAGAATATCTGTAGGACCATTATTTACAGCGGGTGACATTTTTGCAGTTTGTTTTGAGAAGATACAAGCCCTATAAAACCTTTGTATGATTAGCTACCTGGACTGCAGCAAAGCCACATAAACATTTTGTGCTATTTTGGTGTCTGACATTTTAGATGAATTTGAGTTACCTCTCCCAAATGTTAGAGATTTTATGATCTATCGGTAAAGGCCCAATGATCGATATTTAGTAAAGTGCTTGTATGAACTGATATATAACCAATTAGAAAATTTCCGGGTGTTACAAAACCAATTCATTAGGTAAAAAGGAGGAAATAAATGTCAGCGATAACCATCAGCCCCATTTGGTGCTACAAAAACAAAAACTAAAAACTACTCTTTGCACATCTTTTAGGAAAACAGTGTATTCTACTCATAAAACAAAAACACAGCCATTAGTCAAATGCTTGGCCACACATAATTGTTTTGTGCTTACAAATTCACACATGAGTTTGAAGAGACAAAATGCACAAGACAGGTACTTGCCACCTGAGAAAACGCCAGTGGTATGAAAGCCTGGCACGAAGCACACAAGCAGCTGCTGACCCTTGACAGCATGCAATTATTAAAGCTTAAAAAAAAAAAGAAAGACTTCACACTTAATATGCGGGGAAATCTGGCAAAGCATTCTTGTGGCCCATTTCATGACTTCAGACTAATTATGGGCAGGGGCGAGAGCGACGATTTTACAAAGCAGTCTGAGCAGGACATAATGACGTGCGTGTTCATTAAAACAGTACAGGAGCGCAGCACGCAGTAAAACATGTGGCCTCGCCCCGCCCTGACAGCACCGGTGCACAACACGCACTCCCCCACCACCTCCCACGTTAACCATCAGTGCCAGCAATACAGCACAAGTGAGCCCACAAGACCGCCCAGGCGGTCCCCCCCCCCACTCGAGCACCCTGCCGATCGATCCCCCGGGAGCTGCTGAGGTCAGAGGCAGCGGCGCCTAAGAGGCTGAGTGCGGCGCACATCACAGCTCGGGCTGCAGGGGCGTCCGGTGTTCGTGCGCAGCGGGATGAGGAGGGTAATTACTGAGGCGTCCGCGGCTCCTGCCCGAGGCCTCCCGGCCGCCTCTCGGTGTATGCGACCTGTTAATTTGTCATTTAAGTGAACATTTTTTCAAAGTTTTCCTACTCGGAGTGTGACGCCTCATGATGATGACGATGGTGATGATGATGATTAATGAACGTGAAATGTGACGAGCTCAATTCTCACAATGGTCTGCAGTCCACTCAAGCCTGTACTCAAGCTGCCAGTCTCCACTTTCTTTACAATCAACCAATGGCAAATGTGAAGTCAGTCACATGATATGAAACATGCTTACACTCTCAGTCTTTAGAATACATTGATGGCCAGAGGTTTTACAGTACAATAAGCTAGTGTTCCTACTGTATAGCTGTATGCGCGTGCGTGCGTGCGTGTGTGTGTGTGTGCGCGCATGCGCCGGTTCCTTCATCACAATGTCGAGGCAGATGTTAGATTTATGACAAAGGTGGGTTACTGCAATAAGCAAATTTCAGTTAAACAAAGCTATGCCATGTTGTTGTTGTTGTTAAAGAGTTTAATAACATATTATTCAAATGCTCAGATTAGGAGGAAAAAAAGCAGTGGTCACATGATATAAAAGTCACAGTAACACAGGCCACCAAAACGCTTTTATTAGGCACACAAAAAAAAAAAAATGAACGAACAAACAAACAAACAAACGTGTAAATAAATCTGGGCATCCTACACCGTGCAATTTAATACTGTACAGGAATTTGATTGTGTTTGTGGAAACACAGTGGCCAGTCTCCATGGCGCTCATCCCATTGGCCAACAGTTAGTCTGGTTAACCACTGTGAAGGATGTTAGGGAATGTTAGGATACAAAGCTGAAACACTGGTTAAACTAATGACTAAAACATCGATTAGGGGTGCTGACACCTTATTTGTACACTATTACCACACTGTAGTTTCTTAAGTCTTATTGAAAACAGGTTCCTGAGTTATATGGCTTTATCCACATTACTATTATTAGCATTCAAGCTGCTTAGGCAATGCTTCTGCCAAGATTTAAACAAAAAACTATTGTACATGGTTTGTACAGATGGACACTTTTATAAGAATCCCTAAGCGAATATAATCAGCATTAGTTAAATATGGCAATGTTAATTTACAAAGTATCTGTGCCACTCTAGTTCTGAATGAGTGCAGTAATTAGACACGAAATACCTTTTCAAGTATGACCTATGGCACTTACACCTACCATCCCAAAGATCTCCTCAACTTATTTCTCTTCTAATGGACTAAACCAATAGCCTGAACTTATGCACAATGCAGCTAATGTACAATTTGCAAAACCTTTAGCTTTTGACAAAAGGTAATTTGAAAGATAATGTATTAACACTGTGGGTGTAGCTAAGTTTTTCTGTACTACTCTAAAATCTTTTACATTGCATTAAATATGGAAAGCAAGCCTTTTTAAATTTCCCCTCCAAATGATTAAAGTATAAACTCATAACATTAAAAAGGTATAAATTATTTGATTGCTTCCTGTACAGAAACCCTCATCGAGAATTAGGTTAAATTAACCCAATTAAGAAAACATTTACTATAGCCATTTACAGAGACACAGCAACGGTTCTCCCTACTGTACAATAAAACCCTTTATACAAGAAAAACACCTCATAGTTTTTGGTATGCACAGACAGACTGGATATAGAATGCCAGGAGTTTTCTGTCAACAACAGTTCTACATATAAATTCCTGAAGCAAAACATTACTGCAAGGAATACAGAAGAAATGAACCAATAATTTTGTTCAGATTACAAGTATAATCATACAAAGAAGAAAAACATTATCGCAGACTTAGAATTGTACAACCAAGTGTTGACAAATTAGTAGTTTTGTTTTCTGATCATTGTTACCAATAACAATAATAACATTGAACAGAAAAATAAATACTGAAAAAATGGCAAAAGCAAGTCTGTTTCATGCCATTCACAAATTCAGATGCGGAAGTAGAAATATCTGCATATATATCGGAGCTCTGCAGGTCATAAGCCTGCACTGGCAATACACAAGCGTTCGACATTGTGGGTCCTCTTTGCCAGGCAACCATAGCAGCTACAATCTTGCCTCCTAATCTACACACACACCCTCAATCAATCCAAAGTGCATGGCTAAGGACGTGTGCAAGGTGCAAAGGTACAACAGCAGGCTTTCTGCGAAGATCCAACACTCCTGCTTTAAAGCGAAGTGCCTTGCTTTCTGGCTTCTACACCTTGTCTATTTTTTATTCAGTTTCGCTATACGTGGACATCAGGGCAGGCTGATGGCCCTAGCTTGTTTATTCATTCCCCAGTTGTATAATAATAGCGGCACACTGAAAGTAAGCCTGTATTTGCATATTCATGGACTGCTGTGTCCTGAGACACTTTGAGTCATAGTTGAATACAGATTGAAAGAAAGCACCAGCTGATATGCTACAAAGTTTCTATATTTTTTTCCATTATTATAGGTGTAACACCAACCTAGAATCTATGTGGACCTTTATAAGCTGAAGGGCACTTGCAGCTGCTCATCTCTCTGTTTCAAACTTATGTCCAGAAGAGAGTGAACGTTCTCTGCACTTTATTCTTTGGGTCTCGTGCTTCTGTCAACGTTACAGCGCACGGTCGGTCTGGCAGTCATACTGCGAAACGCGTAACTCCAGAAAAAACGTCTGTCACAATACAGCTTCCAGGATTTGAGCAATGCCCATACTGTCATATACATGTCAGACAGTTTGAATGTATACAAGAATTTTACGGCACGATCTACAGAATACTGTCATTACCTATACGCTGGCTAAGCGGCAGCATCGTGTGTCAAGTAGCCCTTCAGACGTGGCGCTCTCTGTCCGTGTCCCTCGGCACTGCCGGATGGGTGACAGTAAACCAATGATCTGATATTAAACCTGACAGCTGGTCCCTCAAGTAAAGCACATGTGAAATACAGAACCCGCCACCCCACTCATGCACTAAGCAGTAGCAAATTTCCACAGAGGGTTCCTAATAAGAGCTGTTGCCTAGCGGCAATATCCAGGTGCTTCACTGATCTAAAATTTTAAAAGGAGGACTGGAAAAAAATTAAGCCGGCTACATTCTCTTCATTTCTGCTTCCTAACGCCAACGGCTTTGAAGTTAACAAAATCCTCAGGATTTGTACCTCCGTCAGTAAGAGACTCAATTCCAATCAAATATCTCCAACAACTCTTAACTCAACAATACCTGTATCGTTACAGAACGCGAGAAACATGCTGATACACATATCCTCAACATGAAAAATTAGCATAACCTGTAGACACTTCAGGTAACGAACAACTAATTCGTGATGACAAAGTCATGTTAACGGACAATATATTAATTAAAATATAAATGAGATGTTCGTATGCCCCTTTGTCACAAAGCTCTCTGCTTCACCACAGACCTCCCACCACACCCAAACCATCATGACAAGTATATATGTAAAGCAAAACAAAATTATAGGCATTCTCTAGACAATTTAATAGGCAAACAACATGGACACCATTGGAGAAATTACATGATCATATTAGGGAATCCCTACACTCACCAAAAAAAAAAAAAAAAAACAACTTAATGGAAAAAATTATTTTCCCCGAGGGTGAAGTCTTCATCCTCACCTTGCCCTTCCTCCTCCTGTCTCCGCCAAAGAAGCGGCCGAGTTGGTCCAGGACACCAGGGTTCTTCTTCCGCTTGCCGAGACCGAAGGAGGCCTGGCCCGAGGTGCTCGCTGTGGCCATGCTGGGTGTCGGTCGCGAGGGTGGTCCGGTTCAAGAGTTCTGTCCCAAAGAGGCTCAGAGATGGAGGTCTACTCTGCGTCCCGCTCTGCTAGGTCCGTTCCACACTCTGGGATGGTGTGCAGCTCGTCCGACTCAGAGGGGCGGTCTTTGAAGGTGTTGTCCTGCCGGCCCGGTGCATCCCGGGAGAAAAGGCGGACCAGGTGGGGGCGGGCGCTGTTGGGGTCAGCTGCGCTGGCACTGCTCCTGGCATTCTCGGAGCTCGTGGAGTCAGTCGCCGCTGTCCCCTGGGAGGGCCTGCCATTGTTCAGGCCTGCATCTGCCTCGCCCTGGCCTGGGGGGACATAAAAAAAAAAAAAAAAAAAAAAAAAAACAAAAAAATAAAAAAGGGCCAAGATTGAAGGTGGGGTAAAAAAACCCCCCCCACAAATGGGGCCGTTTTGTAAAAATATGGCATTAGCCAGAAAATGGTAAGTTACTGCCATCAGCATAAACAAGGAACAGTTCGGTAATCATATTTTTGCACAGATATTTGTAAACTCTAAAACTCCGTAGCAAGGAAATATTCACCTCACTTCAGCAACACGTTCAGTATGTGACAGAGGTGGAAAAATAAGCACGTAACCATCTTTATGTTCTTACTGTGTGTCAGCAACATGCGGCCCCGCTTGGAAATTCTACGGACTCGGCCTGGACACATTGGCAGCAGCGATGCCCATAAGCTGGACGGCGTCAGGGAGGTTACTGCCATTTAGCTTCGATGCTTAGGGCAGCAAACCCAACTCAGTGGACAATGGGCGCTTTGTCCTGAGCCTAACTGTGAAGCGGGATAGTCCTGCCTCTGAATGCTAACGTTTTCTTAACAGTCATGCATTGTTGTTTTTGCATAGTTATTTGTGTGGGACAATAGCAACCTTGTCATAAACATAACTCTTCTAAGTATGAATTTGAGCCCAGTGCAAAGTGACACTTATCTGATTCTGAAGCCACATTACATCTTAAAAAATGTTCTTTAAAACACCAAATGACTGGCACTGAGGGAATGAAAAAGTAATAAGCAAAGGCCTATCTGATCTACAAATCAGACAAGAGAGGAGTCATTCCACATTGGGAAATATTCTATTGCGTTTTATAAAGAGAAAAAACACTACTACGCCTTTTCATAATGTGGAAACAGGGTAGATCAGCGTTATAATGAGGACTGCATTATACGGAAGGCCATTAATGTAATGTTTTTGTAAAGGTGCTGGTATGGTGAAAGGTAGGGCTTCCCCATAACTGGGATTACAATACAAAGAAAACACATGGAGACATGGATTTTGAAACACAGGTATAAATTGAACGCATTTTTATTTCACCTGTTGCATGTGAAATTTAAGACTTCTTGAAAATAGAGAATTACAGGAACAAAATAGGTTATTAGAAACCACTATAGAACACAGCGTGTTATAACGAAGGTGGAATGCATAATCCAAATTCGTGCTTTACATTAACTTTCAATGGACACTTTAAACTGTACATGGAAAAAACTGGTCTGATGTGAATATGCCAACATGAAAAGCCAATGACCTTTAATACATGAAGTGTTAAAGTATTATCCCTGTTGGAGTGGAAGAGTCTGCTTAAAACCTGGTGCTCATTGAATAGAACATGCAAACCATTAATGAAATATAAATAATAAAAATACATAAAAAAAATTCCAGCACCTCAACACCCAGAAAGCCCTTCACTGTACAGTAAGGTAGCCACAGACTTCTGATTATGCTTTTTATGGATGCCAGCAAACCCATTTCCATAAGAAAGGCTGTATTAAGTCAGCACTGGCCTGCCAAACTAACACTGCAGGTACAGAGAGGGAGACAGTGCTGTCTGTATAGCAGCCTGCTCTGAATTCCTGCAGGAACACCACTGTGGTACTGTAATCCCCCCTCACAGGCCCACAGGCTGCCTCCATACCTGTAACAGGTGTGAGACAGACCTGCGTCTGCTCTGCTGCGTCTCACGGGGGGTGCATTGGCACTACACGCTCACCTGTTTCACCACAGGACCGCGGAAAATGTTCTTCTTGTGGTTTTCATTTACATCCATTTATAAAGGGTACTGCAGTCCAATAAAATAAAATTTCACTGACATAAAAAAGCAGTCCTTTGTGACATTTTTTGGAAAGATAGGAGAAAGTAACAAATATTTTAAAATATATTCTGAATTATGAGAGCTTGTATTGTATACGTTTGTAGCATACAGCGTTCAGTGTACAATACTTTAACCAGCTTTATTTACACAAAACACAACGTATATCATGTCACTACTGCAGAGTCACTTGCCATTATCACTGCACAGGGTCTCATTAGTTACCTCCTACATTAAACAGCATTTATAAATCAACTTAATTGCCAGAGACATGACTGCGCGGATGGATGTGAGCAGCCAAGACAGCGAGTTGTCATATGGCAAGCTGTTTCGGGGGGGGGGGGGGGGGTGTACCAGGTTACCATGGACACAGACGTTTTGCAGACTCCCTCGTTACTACACAAGAGCAGCTTGCTCCTCAACTCACACCGCTGAACAGAGGCAAGAAGAAGGCCTGGGGCAAACAGAGCGGAGGCCATATTTATTTTTCCCTGCACAACCATCGGCCAGTGACCCCAACAGGCAGCCCCCCCCCCCCGTCCACCCACTGCTCTTAGCCAGCGCAACACGCGCGAGTGGTGCAATCGCTTCAATCAATTTCACATTTATGGAAGCAATTTGCTTTGCGCATCCATGTTTGACTGAAGGGAAATAACGTTCAAGGCACTCGGGTGGGTTATTGTTAAGACGCAGTCTTGCCGTTTTGTACAGGACTTCGACTCGGGCCGGCTCAATCACTAAAGTTCGACAGCATTAATGTTCTACCTATTACTCGGATCTGTTTTCTTGCATTCTTAGTTTGGTTAATTTTGCACATGGCAAAAAACACGTGTCATAGCAAACACACAGAGAAGAGGTCAAGAGCTAACAGACCAACATATGATTATGGTGTAGATAGAACTTTGGCTAGATAAATGAACATGTATTTAAAGGAAAAATAAATTAACATGGTGGGAGTGTAGTAATAGGCCAATGACGCATCTATACGAGAGACACAAATTACAGCAGTTTGCTTTGGGAACGACTTCAGTATTACACATGACCATATAGAGCATTCACCATTCACCACTCTTATAACACAGACAAAAGTGGAAAAATGGGGATGTCTGGGTAAACCTGCAAATGCACACATTTTAACTCTAAGGACATCATCCTGGGCCTGCAAAATTTAAAGGCCTCTCCTCCAAAACACACTGGGCCACAGCATCCTGTTCTATATCACTTTTAGGGCAACAGAGGAAACCCTCCCAGACTAAGTCAATATTAGCATACATTCACAGAATTGGTCACATACAGAAAATTAGTGTGCAGCAGGACAAAGGAAATATTACTTTCTACACTGTAACAGGGAATTAGAATAAGTTTTCTATTAGTGTATTTACACTTATATCATCCTTACTATAAAATACCCAAGATATAGACATGAAAATGAGCTAAAAGGCCACTCTTTGGAGCAAGTATATTACTCTTACTTACAGTTGCAGGACTGGGGACAAAAGAGTTAAAGATCTGAATTTGATTATTAACTGTTATGTGTTTAACTGACTGGACATCAAGTTATATAAAAAAAAAAAAGAATCTGAAAAAGCAATCTCATGCATTACTGTGGTAACACAATGCTCTTTGTGTTTGTGCTTCTGAAAACCCATTTCAAACTCTGAGCAGATTTAAAAGCAGGCTCAAAAAATGCAAAGTGCTCATTCTGTTTCCAAAGTTACTGCCATGCTGTGCGCCACATGGTTGTTCATGCCCCCCTGTCTCACAGGGTAAACTCCTCCTGGGGTGTGCCCCCCTGTCTCATAGGGTAAACTCCTCCTGGGGTGTGCCCCCCCATAGGGTAAACTCCTCCTGGGGTGTGCCCCTCCATTTCATCAAGTCCTCACAGCTGTTCCTCAGCTAACTGCCTGCCTTAAAGTAGGAAGCCATCTCAATGACTAGTAGCCAGGTTACTAAAAATAAACACTAAGGGGGAAGAACAGATTTACAAAAATGTGGCACAGACCTTGAAAAAAAGACTTTATATTATGATGCTGTTAAGGCCTTCATTTGTAGACAAGACTCAAATGCAAGCAGACCTGTAAAGGAAATGATAAGCATCAGACAGTAGATACAGTTCAGTTCTGAAACACTTCCCTGTAAAACAACAAAATATACGCAATCAAAGGTGGTATGAATTTGATTAGATGTGCTAATGGATATCCCAGAATACAAGACTAACCAGCATGGAGCATGAGAGATGACCACGGAAGGGTCAGAAATTTAATTAAGAGGAACTAAACAATAGGCTTCCAGCTATACCTCTGAAAAAGCTATTTTTAACAAATTAATACCCCATATGTGGATGTGAGGCACAATATGAATATGTGGATGTGAGGTGTAATTACAATCTAATCCCAGACAGAGCCACTTGCTAGGTGGACTCTCAGAGTCCGCAATACACCACCAGCCACAACACACACATACAAAAATGCAATTGTTAAACCTGAAACAAGTTCAGCACTTAAAGCACATTTTCCTTGACTCTAAATGCATTATTTGCATGAGATGCATGTTTTTTGTTATCTGTTTACATAGAAAGCACTTTGCAGCACAGGGAATGGAAGGTGGTAACGCATGTATAATCTGCATTTTACAGCCCATAAACATCAGAACAATGGCAGCTTTCCACACCAAACTGTTATTTCCCTTTGTAGTGGTCAGGCCTAACATTTATCCACACAAAGAAGTGTGAATCGCTCACAATTCCAGGTACATATGCAGCTGACTGTTTAACTGAAATGAGTCGCAGTCCATTTATGAAAAGCTCCAAAAATCAGGCCTCTGTCCAAGAAACAACTACAGAACGTCTGGTCCAGAACCTTTGGGTCCAAGATCTTATGCACCCGATTTGACGACACAATTTACCTCCTTCCGTTTCTCCTCTACTGTTTCCAAGTGTGCTGGGGCATTTACTGTATGTCCCAGACTCACCTGTTCACTGGCACCCCTTGGCAATGTACTCTATGTAATTAAGTATTCAATAAATTCTGCTGAGATGTTGCACGGTGCATGACTACAGACTACTGAATAAATGGCATCGCCAAGATGCTAAAATGGGTATACAGCAAAAGCTGTAGGGGAGATGTGGACGAGGAGGGCAGTGAGGTTGCGTCTGCAGGAAGGCATCCGCTGGCCCCGCCGCAGGAATGTGGGGAGTGGGCCCAGCGTCCGCTGGGAGGACCCAGCTCTGCAAGAGAGTGGTGGGACCGAGGCGTGTCCGGCATGTTCCGCGGATAGCGAGAGGCATGTGACCCCTGGCCCGGCTGCGCCCACCACAGGCCCAAACAATCCCTTCCTGTGGCATTCGCAGCGGTTCTCGGGCACCCACAGGACCGTGACAAAGCGAGCCTCTGTTCCACCGGGCTCATGTTTCATTCATGGCCAGCCTGGAGGGGAAAGATGAACCTGCTGGGCATGGAGAGGCAAGAAGGTTCCTGACGGCAGGAACCCCCTAAAGGCAGCTCTGCAAATTACGACCTGTGCATACATTAACATGGGTGGTTTTCATTCCATTAATATTTTGGTAAGTACTTTAATATAACTGTGTTCCTTTTTAATCCTATACGTTACTCTATGCATTTAATATAATTATTGAATAGGGATCCACAGGCCTGACCAGCCTGCCAAAGGGGTCCATCCGGCAGGGTGATGTACGACCATACACAAACAACATCATGACCATACCGCTCAGCAGAGCTGACACAGCATCTTTATTCTACCACCAGCTGGGAGAATCTGGGCAGGGAGCAGTGCAGCCTGTATTTGGGGCGACGCCTTTGGAGACACTGCTCTCTTTTCATCCAGCAGCCTCAGTGCTACTTCAACATCCATTAAAGTACTCAAAAGACAGAACTACACAGAGTATTTCCTGCACATGGCCATGCGCTCTACATGCTTATATCTCAGGGTATCCAAGAAATTAATTCTATTAGTGCTCTACAGCAAAAACAACATATCAAGCATCTTCAAGCAGCATCTACAAAAACAAACAAACCCCTTACAATCACAGCAGATGCATATTAAGGCAATGTGAACTTTAACAACTGATGGACTGGTTTTCATGGTAACATTTCTCTCAATACAGTTAGTTTAATGGCCAGAATACATCATCTCATACTAATCAGTGCTACAGAAAAAAATTCTGCCCACTTTAGAGAGGTAGTGGTACTCTGTTTTATAGCATCTGGGCTACGGTCAGCCTGACCCGCTGTCACGCCTCTATATTTTGTCTTCACAGCTGTTCTTACATGAGAATGAACATGCATTTATTACACTTTCATAACTTAGAGTAAATGGAATAAACCGTATTGCATACAGTTGTCCAGAAGGACTTTATCACAACTCTTAAGACACAGCAATGACTAGCTACATGTAAAGAATTATGATGGGTTGAAAAGACACACACACACACACACACACACACACACACACACACACCTGCATTACAACACACACACACACTTCTGGAAACTGCAAGTCATATTAAAGACACTACTGAAAATATTTGTCATATGCCATAAGGTGAGCTCAAACTTTTAAGAATACCAATATCAGAATTTGGTACTATAGAGGTACTAGGCAATGTAGAACCATTTACAGGCAGTGAGCAGGCATCCCATCTGAGAGGGGCTGCCGGAACAGAGCCTGAGCCAAAGGCAATAGCCTTGGAGGAGGGGGACACTCGTCCCACGGGTTA
The DNA here is from genome assembly GCA_025773905.1 of Chitala chitala. Classification (NCBI taxonomy): domain Eukaryota; kingdom Metazoa; phylum Chordata; class Actinopteri; order Osteoglossiformes; family Notopteridae; genus Chitala; species Chitala chitala. Next base: position 4,293,096 of record JABJVR010000106.1, on the reverse strand, counting down.
CAGGCGGGGAGGCTGCCAAGCTCTGGTGGAATTGCTGGCCTGTCACCAAGGGATCTGCATCAATTTCATCAGCTGTGACCAGAGACATGTACTAGGGATGTGACAGCTACATTTAACAGGATGAGATCTACTTGCAAATTGTAGCCTGTGTTGAAACTTTAAAGATTCTTTGTCTAAAATTACATATATTGTTTATAACACGTATAAACTATTCCATTCAATGCACTTTACAGAAATACACTGTACAATATTGATATAAAACTGGATGCACTTGAAAAGCTTCCTTGAAAAGTCCCAGGCCCACGTTGAGCCAAGTATTCAATACTCTGATCAAATGATGCTCAAGCCTACATTGAGATGTTATACCGACTCCAACAGGCGTATGTAGGTGTATCTCTTTGCCCAAAGCATGACGAATGTTCATATGTTGGACACTGATGAGCTGAATGCACGCACAGCTACGTAATTACTATTGTAATTTCCCCTTGTGGGACAAATAATTTTTTCTTCTTCTTCTTATGTCTTCTCTCACTATATAATAAAACAACATGTCACCATGTCTACCCTAGTATTTCAGACGCAGGTGTGAACACACTCAGTAACCACAGTGTTGAAACACCCATGCTACCAGAGCTAATTCTACACTGCTGAGGGCCTCGTCCTCATGTCTGCAATAAAGCCTGTTCACAAGCTCTTGCACAAACAATCCCACGACCGCTGTCACTCTATTTATAAAAGCCTAATACACGCTCACACATGCGCACACACACAGATACGTGCACAATCGTGCACGCACAGATTGACGAGGCTGCGGTAGAGAACCGCCCTCTCAGCAGGACATTTTTGACAGATGCTGGCCTATCCAAGGGCCCTGTACCAGCAAGCTGTAGCCCCAGAGGTCAAAGCCACAAGGCTCATTTACAGCCGCGTGCAGAACCAGAGAACGCAAATGACTTCTCTAGCTCAAGGGCGTGCATGTCCAAGAATGGCCATTGTGCAGGCCTGCTGCGTGGAAATGGGCGCTTTGTTTCCCCCGAGCATCTCTGAAACGCGTGAGCACACTGTTTGTTACAGTGCTTATGGGACTTAATAGTGCGATTGTGAAGTAACGACAAATGGATTCTAATCCCAGGCACAAACTATGGAATACCTGTGCTTCACCAACGATATCACAACAGGTGTTTTTTTGAGCACAGTTGTCTTTCACACTAACTGTACAAAAACAAACCTAGGAAGGACTACAGAATCTAGCCACTGGGGCTAAGCGACTGAGTCATTTTAGATGCTTTGAATTTTACAAACAAATCAAAACTCATCCTTCTATAAACTTGTATTTTCATAAAAGTCAAATCTCTTCATAAGTGGCTCAACTTGGTGGAACAAAATGTACAAATTTGGTGTCAAGGCTTCTCGGTTCGTATTATTTACCAGTTTTTCCTTTTGTGACATCTCGTCGTTTATCCTGAAGCACCGGGTTGTTGCTAAAGTAACCCAACATTGAGATACCAAACTGAAACACACATATCTGTTTCAGAACACAGCACTGTTGAGGTTATCATAGTTGATCATGCTGAAAGTATTTGGGTCCTTTCACTAGATTCTGTCGTAAGCGTGGTGTCCGTGCAGTTTACGTAGTCTAAACCGGGATTGTTTTTGAAGTACCAGACGTGACGTTCTGTCCATCCGGTTCTAAAAAAGGTGAAAAACAAATTATACTACAACAGGATATGAATAACAAGACGGGAAAAAAATAAATAAATAAATAAAAAATGGACACAATGCTTATGCAATAACCCGAACAACAAACAACTATGACAGTAATCACACAATTACACAACTACTTTTGTTTTTTGTCTGTGGGCATTTTTAGTTTAAGTATAGAAGTATCTATTGGTCCTCATACAAATACCCTGGATGTAATTAATTTACTAAGTACTGTCCTTCACCTGTGCACCAGTCAAAATGGTGCTGTCCTTCACCTGTGCACCAGTCAAAATGGTGCTGTCTTTCACCTGTGC
>JABJVR010000106.1:4274033-4290978 GCA_025773905.1 Chitala chitala | reverse complement strand
TTCACCTGTGCACCAGTCAAAATGGTGCTGTCTTTCACCTGTGCACCAGTCAAAATGGTGCTGTCTTTCACCTGTGCCAATCGAAGGCAATCTCTTTCATCTGTGTCAGTAAGTCATCTTCTATACCGCTTCATCCTGTTAAGGGTCACGGGAAGCCTGGAGCCCATCCCAGAACACATTGGGCACAGGGCAGGGGACACCCAGACTAAATTTTAAAGATACAAAATACAGATCTGATAGAGGAACTTGTTAACTACATTTAATATCTGTCACTGCCCAGTAGTTTAATATGAATGCCTCACCCAAAAACAGAGAAAACCACAAATCTCATTCTAAAACGTAAATGAAACCAAATTCTACTCAGATTTTCATAAACAATTTTATGCAGAAAATGCAGGAATTAAATGCATTAACAACATTCTCAATTATGGATTACCCTGTGAACTTAAAATACTCCACAACCTCCTTGTTAAGAAGAAAACGTAGCTGAATACTCAGAAAAACATAAGTGAAACACAAATGATGTCATTTCAAACCATAGAAATTTCCCTGAGCATATGAACAGTTACTGAAATACAGCACAGGAATCTAATTCAGAAAAACTAAGTTTTATTTTTAATATTCAGGCCCTACCTTCATGTATGATGTGCAATGAAATTAGTAACGAACGAGTGAAAACGAATTAAAAGGACAGGGCCAGGTTGGAGAGGGGCTAAAGAACAAAGGCATGATTTATAACATCAATACAGTCTAACATGGCCCACAACAACATTATAGAGCAGCACAATCTAATTTAAGGGAACTCCACTGAGACACAGGCCATGCTTTCCCCTTAGGATTCTGATTAATTACGACAAGACTGTCATATGTTTCTACCTTTCCCCTCCATCTCAAAATGCATCTTTGACATTCTTTGCCAGCCAGTGAACTGAACTGACAATGCAGCCTCTAGTGGAGAGAGAGAAAACTGGTGACACCTCTTCCCAAAACAGGGCTCAGTTCCACCAGTGGTGCACTTATCTTCACAGTCATTAATGTTGGATTACAATGTTATCCTGAGACTGAGCAGCTTTGTCAAAATCATCTCAAACAAGCATGTTGCTGACAATGTATGTATTAGTCAGCAATACTAATCATAGAGTGTGATCAGGTGACTGGATGGAAAAAAGACTGCTGGTCCTGCTTATTTCTAATAGAGGCACATAAAATGTATACACCCCTCAACTGTTCTCAAATCAGCCACAGGAGTATAAGTCTAGATGTTTTAAGGCAGCAAATGGTTTCAGAATCCAGAATGGTGAAGATCAACAGTCAGTTTTGTTCCTGTGAAACCCGAGAGCCCATTTTGTGTGAGAGTAGAGGTTACGGAGGTCAGACTACAAGTTGTTTCACCACAACCTTAAGTGAAAAAGACATAAATGTGTGGGACGGACACAGCAGACCATGAAATGAATCGGTCCTCAGATGGGGGACTAACTGAGCACGCACTGCTGCAGTTAGGGTCAGTGGGAATGTGCACGTCAGAGCCCTGAACACGGCACGCCACCCGCTCACTTAATGGGCTCCTAAATGTCTTTTTAAAAGGGGGACTCATTTGGCATCTGTGTGTTTGCACAGGTCCGGCGAGCGTACGACAGGCGCGCAGCAGCCTGGAACCCAGGGAGCACCTAATGGCTTCAAACAGATGGTTATTTTAAACAAACCCACACTGAGACAGACACTCTGCATTCAGCACTCACGGGGAACACACGCACGCACGCAGGCATGCACGCACAAAAACAAACAAACAAACAAACACGATGATGTTATTCATATGGAAAACACGCTGTAGCTGCCAGCACAGAAATTTATTAAAACTGATCATGATTCTTGGTAAACAGCACAACCGTACTAAATGCTAAAAGAGCTACTGCTTTTAAGGTCATGGTCTTCTAATTTCTTTTAAATTGTAAAGAGATGATCTTGTTAGGTGTCCTTAATCTTTTTCCCATGAATTGCTATCAAATTAGTTAACTCTCGACAAAAAAAGAGGAGAAATTTTTGAATCGGCTAAGTTACCAAGTCCAAGATAATGACTATAACAATCACTTTGTGCAAGTATGGCATTCTTATCTGAAAACAAAATTACCTGAAATCACTTTACAATCATAGGGATTATGCAGGGGAGGAAAAAGTTCTCATGTACAACCATTTGTAAAATGCATTAACTAGTGAAAAATCCTATGATAACGCTCTATCATGGGTTTCTTTATTTTAGTTTTGCATCACATGGACACTTTTTTTGTCTCATAGGATTTCTAAAAAAAAAAAAATCACCTCCCTCTCTTCCCACTGTTGAGGATGTGTTAAACTATACATTTCTGATGATTTTCAAGAACGAATTACCACCAATAAAGAATTCATCTATGAATTTTAACTACCATGGAAACTAATTCAACAGCCTTTGATACCAAGATCAAATGTGTCTTATTTCGCTCAGTTTTGCTTTTGCAAAGATCTTATATTTTCATTTTTGTTCAAAACATGGTTATGGCACACTGAAAAGTATAACTTATTTTCTTTGCAATAACATGAGCCTGTAACATGATGACATTTGTACCCCATAATACCATTCTGCACAATACCATTCTGTTACCATGTGTATTGGCACTTTTACTAGAAAAAAGCACAAAAACACACGTCAGTCAGCGACGTACGAGTGGCTCCATGCAAACAAAAGTGTCCAAAATAAGCAGATGTGTGAACACACAAAATATGTGTTAGACTGCTGTAAAATTATAATGAACATAAAAATTGTACGTACTAAATATTACTTTGACTTGGGGTTCAAGTGAACAACACACATGTGTTCCTTCTGTCAAAGTAGAAAAATAATGAATAAAAAATTACACTTTAAAAAGGAACTAATTAAATTTAAAATATATAAAGAGCTAATTACTTATTTTGTGTTGAACATAAGGTACTGTTGGGGATGAAAAAATTATAGGGGAAATGAGAGGGAAAATAAGTTTCATAACCATGCAAAAATTACGTTCTAATGTGTTTTGATGAATCGAAAAATAAAATATGTCGCGGCTCAGAGCCAACAGCTGAAAAGCCTATAATGATCAATTTAGCAATGAGTCAGTATCAGGCATTGAGTATGCAGAACATTACAGGCACCCAAAGTTCATCAAATATCCCTAATGTGCAAGAAGACAAACTTAAACCTGAAAACATATAATCGGCAAATCAGGCTCAAGTCTTATGCTCTGGCTAGCTATTTACCCTCATCATCAGTTACCTGGTAACACCTACTGCCCCAGAGCTCACTTAAAGCCATAAGCAGCTACCTTTGGGCTAGCAGTGTAAATGTCTTATCTATTGATCCAGCACTCACGGCTATCTAGACAGCTCTTTCCTGGGCCTTTAATCACCTGTCCCACTTTACTCCACCAACTAGACCCCTTTATGGTGGGCATTAGGGCAATGTGGTGGCGCCTTGACAGGGGGGATGATGGGAGGGCACAGATAGCGATGTACCAGCACTACGATACTAAAGACAAGTACGGTAATGCTCACTGGACTTTATTATCACAGTCAAACCTCTCTATAGAACCATACCTCAAATTAGTTTGCACTACATTATTCAGTGTTTACACCACAAGTATTTAAAAAGCTGCATGTCTCAGGCAAGGTATCCAGTTTAATGGCCTGGGAGTCGACTGAGCCTCTCTCTGGGTGAAGCAGCCTCGGCTCTTCTGAAACAACCGCAGCCAAATCCACAGTGATTCACACGAAGGATCTGTAGCTCTCAGCCACAGACTTGGCCCCTAATCACCCACTCCCTGTTTATCCGCTTCCCCGCTGCCCACTGCTAATGCCATTCTAAGCTCTTCTGGTCAACCGCATCTAAAAAAGCGTGAATTACAGTACGTGGAGCGAGTAGCAAAAAGAAGAGAGGAGAGTGATTAATATCTAGACAGTGTGTTCATTCGTCATGCTGTCATTGTTTTCAACTGTCATTAACAAAAATGACCTCTTTTTTGGTCATTTTCTCTTCAAGAGTATGAAGAGAGCCACCCTAAGCCTCCACCCTGGCAGGTGGTTATTAAACCAATGTTAAAGCTGGACGTGTCAGTCGACAGCTCGAGCTTCAAATGAACACAGGTTTAAAGTGCTAATGGGGTTGTGTACAAAGCACATTATTAGCATGTAGGTCAAATCTGCTCTTTCATCATGGCCTGGTTATTGAAAACTGCTGAACTGTTTTGCAATATGCTTTTCTCACCCTTGGGAAGCAATTATGTAACAGCGATTTCTCGTAGAATCCCAAAACTCTGGTGTACATGCTACTGGGATAAGAATCATGTAAGCCACATGCACAGTTTCTGCTATAAGTGCAGAGTACCATTTCATTCTGCACAGCTGCTGGTTATTCTGAGAGTTGGGACCAGGAAGGCACTTGTGGCAGAAACCGTCATAGCATGTCTTGGTATCGGTTCCTGGAAGCCTCTGTATTCTACATTTGTTTCACCTGATGCATGAGATGACAGTGTAATTAATGTGCATGGGCAAAGGTTGGGCTACAGAAGACATCTGCAATATTTTCCAGTCCTCACTAAACATCTGAAACTCTGCTTGGATCTAAAACATTAAAAATGACAACCTATACCACTAGCACTCATATTAATGCATTTTTTCCCCCTGAACATAGCATAACAAACAGGGATAATGGCCAAACAAATTATAAATTATAGGACACAACCACTATCAGGTTGGTGGATGAAAGGGTTGGCCCTGGGGGGTGTTGGAGCCCTGTCTGTGTGGCTCACCTGAAGATTACTGTGGCTTGAGGAAGACAGCATTATTCTGCTGTTACATCCTCCTTGAGTGTCTGTCACTTTTCCAGAGCCAGATAAGATACGTACTTTATTCATACTATTGTACTTTATTCATACTATTGTAAAGGGCAAGCACTGGTGCCTGTGTTATTTTCTGTAATAACTGACCTTATAATTCACATTTGAAATGAAAGACCCAAGGTGATCATCGCCATCACTGGTATACCTGAACAAAAACAGTACTAGAACAAAGCAGAGTGTCTAACTGTGTTATGAACCTGAACCATTTCCTGTTTTCTCCACAGGCCTGTGCTATATTGTCAGTGAGCGTTTCACAAACAGCCATCTGCGGTCTAATGAACGTCTGCTGTAACCATGTGTCTGTGGCCAGGAGTCAAGAGGGAGGGCGACATCCTGTCATGGCAAAAAACAACACACCACTTTTATACTATGCTCCAAAACACAGAGAAGCCATAAAAACCCAAATGTTCTGTCCCAAGCCGGCTTGGGGGTGCTGTGTCACATATGGTATGGGCACTAAATTACTGTCCTTAAATCTGAAAAATCTGGAACTGTGAAACACAGCTGGACTCAAAGGTTTCAGATAAAGGACTGACTTGCTTTGACTGAGCTTTATAAAAGAAAAATTAGACGCATGCAGAGTGAGTGTAATTCTCTAAAATACCGGCAGCCGGTGGCTCAATGGGTAGGACATGTGGCCACCCTCTGTATCTTAAACCCTAGAAGTAGGCACATCACAGTTCTGCAGATCATGTACCAACTTGATATCCTTCTTCTTACAGAGTTCTTTATTCAAGCACTGCATTTACAATCCAGATTCAATTACCCAAAGAGTTCTGACCAAATTTAAATTTCTCTCACTGATAAAGCCTGTGATTTTTTTCAAGTTATTAAGGTTGGGCTAGTTTCTCAAGGGATCGGAAACAGCTATCAGAGGTCATAGTTGAACATCTGTACTCTTGTCTAACTTCTCAACCTCCCTGGGAGCTGCTGATTTCATGTTATTTCCCTGGCAATCCTGATACCTCTGACTGTGTGAACACTGAGCCATCTGACACGTCAGAACTTTACAAGTCGGGCCACAAGCATTGCAGTGGAGAAAACAGAGGCCCTCTTCTGTCCAATTATGGTACTGCACACAATTCCATAGCCCTAATGTGATGTACTGTGACCCGGCAAAGCCACCATGACTCTTTGACATTGTTGTCTTGTCATGTCGTTTTTACAGTGGGAAATTTGCTACCACTGTTACCACTGTTAACAGCATATTTTAGAACCATCACAAAAGTTGACAGAACGGTTAAAATATTTAAAAAAGAATTTCCTACCGAAAACTTCATTGTCGTCCATCAGTTCTGTTTTAGCAGAGGACATGTCTCCTTCATGTCCCGCTGATGAGGTCTAAGGAAGGGGAAATAAAAAAATAAATAAAGTAGGAGGACAGGAGATGAGGCACCATGGAAATGGACCCCCCACCATGGACCCCCCACCAGCATTAGCACTCAAGCCTTATAACAGTCATAACAACTGACCGTCTGTTCAAATTGACCATTAAAAAAAAATTCTCAGCACTTAATTCTTCAGATAGCAATAGCAAGGCAACATCCCATCAGTACCACCCCCAATCCCCCCCTCCATCACATGCAATTACACATGTCAACTAGGGATGCAACAGTTCAAAAAAACCTCTTGGTTTAGTTTGTATTGTAGTTTAAAATTCCAGGCTTCAATCTGGTGCAGTCTGTATTCAATGTATTTTGAAAAAGACTCAATATTGAATTTAGGCAATGTATTTGAAATAATTTTAAGGTAAAACGTTGAGTGGTGGTGGCGATAACGTGGAGTTACAAAACAACTGCCATTTGTGATTTTTCATTATCAAACTGAAAACAACTGCAACAAAGCATTAACTATCCATTTACTGGCTACAAATCTCATGTGTGTGACGTCCATGCATTTGCTGGACCAGCTAACTTAGCCACAAAAACATAAATGCACAGCAGCTTTACAGTCCCCTTACAAACAGATGCATGAGGCTATATGATTTTGTGGACGTCTATGTATAAAGTTATTTTTTTGCTTCTGCAACTGCTTTAATGCTCTTCCCAAGCTTCTAGCTTATGATTGTAAAAGGTGCACACTTAAATGTTTAAACAAAGTATCAGTATAAAATAGCTGAGCATAAACCAATACATGATAATCCTACAAACAGTGGATATTATGACAGCTACATTTGTCATTCCATCAGTTTAAAAAAGCACAGTTATACTTGGCAGCAGTGCAGCATTTACTGCAATTTAGGTATGTGGCCAAGACAATCATCTTCCAAGGAATTTATGCTGCAAGGGAAGGTGGGTGGGTCTACTGCCCTTTCAGTTTAGCACAGCACCTCATGAGTCTCTGCTTTCTGTGGGTGCAGTCTTGGCTGTTTACTTGCTACGGAGGTTATGTGAAACAGAAACAGAGGAGGTCCAAACGGGCACTGTAACAGGATGCTGTAATGCTAACCTGCATAGCGAAACATCACAGAGCCAGTGCAAAAATTACAGCTCTCTGTGCGTCTATAATGACTGCTCTTTAACAAAGTCCACCATGAAAAGAATATTAACAAAAACACACAAAAGTAATTCACCCATTTGCTTTAGCTGCTGGTTTCAAACGCCAACTACTGCAACGTCAGGTGGTCACAGCTCTAAGAAAGAGGAAACGGCAGCGCACACCAAAAGCCAAACCTTGGCGTCAGCCAGTAATCAGCAGAAGGAGCCATTTGTGTGACTGCACATAAGGAATCAGCATCACAGAAGGCCCTACCATACTCCTAAGAAGGTGACAGGAGCTTTAACCAAGCCTGTAGATGGGAGATGTGGCAGGGAGAGCCATGCTGCGATTTGGGAAGATCGGCTACACCAAACGCCTCTCTGCAGGCTACCAGCATCGTGCCAACTGGAGCCTACTCAAGGTAACACGATTTAAAGCGTGACATACAGCCACATGTGGGTGTGCATGTGCACTAATGTGTCATTACTTATCACAGACCCACATTCACCCACGTTGTAGATACGGCGCCAGTGGAAAAAGATACATGGTAGGTAGAGACTGCCTCAGGCTGACGTCATTAGTTGACCAATCACCAGCCCTCTTCCACTATTACACAGTCGCCATGACAACAGCAGCAACTCTTACGGGAAAGTGGTTAACACTCATTCTACCATTACTGGAGGGTGGAGGCAAACAAACACGGACATATAGATGAAGGAAGCATAAAAACACTTGGTTCCCTATTCCCATCAAACCATGCACCAAAGTACGCAGCACAGTAAACGAGGACTTTAGAAGTACACTGGTATCCAGTGTAAAGGTGCAAAAATCAAAGAGCAGCAAAAAAAAAGATGCGCCTGAAGGAATATCTTATACTGCTGAGTGCCTCCTTTTGAATGCGAAGTTCAAACAATGTAAGCAGCAGAATGAGAGTAAGTGCCCCCTTATCCAGCTCAGAGAAAAGGAAGAATTAGTCGTGTGCGTTCCCAAGTGCTGTTTTCACAAGAGACGAACTCTGACCACTGTGAACGGAGAGCTTTTTAGCGCATCCTTGACGACACAAAAATTCTGCAATGCAAATGTTTGACTTGACTGTAATATAGTTTCCCTCTACAATCCATTAGCTTCTCTTTTTGCTTTCCCTTTATAATCCCCATCACAACATCAAAAACAGAAAAAGAAACCAAAGAAAACATATTAGATGCTTCATTCATTTTACAATATCGCATGTCTAAAACAAAAATGCTCGAAACTTTGGAAATCATCACTTAATTCCCAGCATAAGCATCTGACGTTGCTGAAGGGAAACAGCATATTCCACTGTAATTAGAGTATCTGTATTAAAGTATTCATCCTAACTTCTAGCTACCTGTACATTTAAGTAACATCTCTACATAATACACACTAACCTCAACGTTTTACAGCCTCACTATCTTCTCATAACATTAACACAAAAGCTATTTAAAATAACCTGACACTGACACAAACCATAAAATATTCAAAGCCACTTAGGCATATTTTGGTATAGCTTTTAAAATGTTTACTTTTACTCTGTAAAGCACTTTGGAGAATATCGTCGCAAACATGCTATACAAATAAATGTGACATTGACAGCTTGGGTCTGTTAACCTTAAAGTTTCTTCTGCAATTTCCCTGCTATGACAGCCTGAGGGGAGGCAGAGTTTAATTACCCAGCATGTTTAAAAAAAAAAAAAAAAAGAAAAAAAGTAAACCAAGGCACACTTTCAATTCACAGAACTGAGGTACAACAAATTCAGCTGCTGATGACAGAACCCGTTTCCATGGTGGTTCCATCTTTCTGCCTCACACAGCAATAACAGCAGCAGCATGAACAGTAATAATAAGAAGCACAAGCAGCCTTGAAAGGCCAGCTTTACTGGTGTCTCACCTGTACAGCACAGTAAACAGCAGGTACTCACTCAGGCTCAATGTTTGCGTCAGCAGTCCAGGCTTTTGACTGTGACATGTGAAACGTCTGGCACAGAAAAACAATACAGATACTTTATGCTTACCTTTATGCCCACCGCACACAGCCTGAGCACAGCTGCCATGTTATCGTGCGCTCGTGTGAGCGGACACGCAGCCGACACATGCACCGTCCCCGCTGCGTCCCGCTCGCAGCGAGAGCGCCGTTCTGCCCGAGCAGGCGAATGGGGCAGAGCAACACCATCGTCCTGGGTCTGAAGAGGTGCTGATGGACCTCCCCGTCTTTAAAATTAATTTAAGCAGGAACAGAAAAAACGTGCCACTGAAATTAACCTGCTCAGCCATGGCCTCTGCAAGAATAGGCAATTGTGTTTACAAAACAGAAAAGGACTGGACTGAATGATTCAGAGGTAACAAGCAAGTCAACATTCCATGAATCCTTCCAGTAGGATAGATAACACACTACTCCACGAAAAAAAATTATAAAATTTAGGGTATTTTTTAATTCCTTAGTTGCTCTCTGCATTTAACCTATCCCCTAGCAGAACAGGGGGCAGCCATTATTTAGCGCATGGGAAGCTAGCACTGAGTGTCTTGCTCAGAGACACATCTGGTGACTAAGGCAGGATTCCAGCTGGGAAACTTCCGCATTCCACCCTGATGTTCTACCCATTGAGCCACCAAGCCTCCAAAATGAGTGAATACCTGGTAATAAAACCAAGATCTCAATCCATATTCTACTTTTATCATCTTGTCAGGATTGAGAGAGACAGCTGTGCACGTCGGGGGGGGGGAAGGCACAGAAGAGCTGCATGGTGTCAGACAAATCAGCCCACAGGGTCAAGCCAGAGCTTACAGTGGCATGAAACTGAACAACATCGCTGACCTAATTTTACGAGGAACAAAATCCTCAAGAGGGGACTCAGCAGATGAATCCAATGACTTACTTAGGAAGTTATGGCTACAATAAACCATCACCAGAGAAAGGAAAAGCGCAGACCAGTGCAGAAAAAGTTACCAGGAAAAGATATTTTAAGCCAACGTTCAGCACTTCTGACAAAGTGATTGACAAATTATCTCATAAAAACCCAAAGCTTTCTCCTGAGAAAAGACTTGAGAAACTACTTTGTTCATTGCCAAGTAAACTCAAGAAAAGCACATCAAAAGAGTTATTAAAAAAAAAAAAAAAAAAAAAAAAAACACTGCTTTGCAAATTCACTTGCATTTCGACCACAAATTAAATGCTTTGCATGTAAAGATCACAGTGAAATTGATTTCAAAGTAACTTGAAACTTATATATTTTCTGTAAATTTTTCCCCTACAATCAACACCAGCTTGGTTTTCCAAACACTTAAATTATCACCTGGCAAGAAATGGAAAAATCTGCTGTTTTGCAAGACAAAAGGAATAAATTAAATGAATTAATCATTTAACAGACGCTTTTATCCAAAGCGACTTACAACATTTCACGTGTGTTACAATGAGCTAGCGCAGGGTGTCTTGCTCAAGGACACACCAGGTGGCAGGGCTGAGACTTGAACCGGGAGACTTCTGCATCCCAGCCTGATGCTCTACCCATGGAGCCACCTGGCCAGCTTTATCCTGTGAGCAAAAAAATTGTGTAATCGTCTTTGACAAGTAATCCAACAACAGCAAAGCAGGATGTCATTAACACTGTCTGCGTGTGTTCTACACCAGTCTGCACATGGAAAAGGCCATTTCAGCCAAGAGTGCATGAAGTGTCATTCTGGAGGATCCCACACAGTGCCCCAAACGCCAGAGGCTGGCACTGGCACGGTGCACAGACATCTCTGCCTGGCTTGGGCCATTACAAATCTTTGTTCATTTGTTCAATGCCAAAATCCACCCAGTGCGAAGTTGCAGCGAGGCTGAATGAGACCAATACAAGAGAGACACACGACTCAGAGGCTGGGGAAAGCAAAGGGCTCGGGGGGTGATTAAAAAATTATTTTACCCAACAAATTTGAAATTTACTAGCCATGTGTCTAGACATGTCTGTCACAAATGTAAATATAACGTACATTGACAAAAGAATGATGATAACCTCAAATAAGTTTGACAATTTAATGACCAGTAAACAATTAAGCAAAATGAGCAGTAATGACTAAACAAAACCTCAACATTTAGCCCCTAAAATTTAGGTTATTATGAAACATCTGCAACATCTGCAGCCTGTTTAAAAAAGGCTACACCTACATGGCATCATAAGTAGCCTACAGGCTACTAGGCAACGTGTTATTTTCTCTATTTTTTCATTGCCACAAAGTCCTCTGCCGCCGACTTGAAATCAGATGTGTCCCATGTGTCTGTGCAGCTTACAGTGCTCATAAAGCGCACGAGTCTCTCCTTCACCAGATGATTTCGCAGTGCAACCTTAATTCGATTCTGCAGAGAGAAGCCCCTCTCTGCTGGCACACACGACATGGGCAGAATGCAGGTAATTTAAGCGAGCATGGCCCAGTCAGGGCACAGCTCGCCGAACTCATAAAAAAGCACTTCACAAGAGCGCACCCTTTTGGAGAAAAAAGTATGTAGCCTGATCCTGATTTTACTACTGGGTAATAGAAACACTGATCTACATGCAGAAACGTAATCTAAACATTTATGGAACAGGAAACAGTGTTGTCCGCTTTAACAAAGTCACTGACATTTACTGCTGCAAGGCAGCTCGTTAAAATGCAATGTTGCCTGCACATCTTTCCTTTGAAAAACAAGCACACAATAACCTGTAATTTATAAAAACTTCTGAATAATTATTAATAAATATCCATTTTACCTGTGTTAGTGTTTTGATTTTATTTCGACACTGATCCAACTTTCCATTTTAAAGTTTCCAATCTGTGAATAGCTACAGGAAACGGTCAAGAGTTGTGTACACTAAAATGCATCAAGCAGTAATACCTTGAGTGGAAAAAAAGACCATTTTCATACATCTCACAATATCTGCTCTGTGAATCTGCATTCTTCCTTTGTGAATATCCCACATAACTGCAGTGGAAAATGGACAGACTGACACCTGAAGTCTGCACTACAGGGATGCTACAGCTCTAATGTAGCAGGCAGGAAGAGGGAAAAAAAAAAAAATCAGGGTTTCCAAAACGAAAACAAAAAATGATCACAATCCTTAATCCGGCTAACCACAAAGTACACAGCAAACTGCAAAAATTTCATGTTCAGTACTTTGTGTGAATATATGAGCTACAGCACCGTATGACAGAAAATAAAGCCGATTTAACTGTCTGTGTAAAGCAGTGTGAAAAGCAGACAAGAAGGTAGTCAAGTTTGTAAGGTCAGACTGGCTTAATCATTAAAAAAAGAAACACATGTTAAGTAACTTGTTTGCAAATTGGATTTCCTTACATAGCATGCTGCTCATCAGATAGGAGGTGGGGGGTGGGGGGTGTGTTTACACATTCGCTTGTGGTGGGGACTTGGCTGGTGAGAAAGGCTCTTAGTGTTCCTACTTTCCCTGACCCGAGGACAACCCCACAGTCACGCCAAGTGGGGAAATTTCGCCCCCGCTTGGGAGAATCACGACCATCCTTGCACTGAGACCCAGTCAACACGGGTGCCCGTGCGGCTGCCTGGCAACAACGGAACTTTCAGCCCAGAGATCAATACCGTCCCCACAAGCTGCTCCAGAGTCCACGTCTGCTCCTGCACACAGACAGAGCCGGCCAACGGAGGTCATGAGCATCCAACAACGGTCTTTCAGACCAGGGGGAATTACTGTTAAGGCAGCGGTCTTAGCAAGAACCTGAAATGAGGCACTGATGCAGACGGGTAATGCCCTAGATTAATCAGATCATCGCTTTTTATGTTTTAATGTGTGTACAAAAATTAAAGCAAACATAGTCCTTTATCCACGCAATATGTTTTGGAAATTGTTTTTAAACAAACGCAGTTTTGGTGCTGGCTGCATGTTTGTGTGCGTTTGCATGTGTGTGCACTATTTACATTCGGTGGACAAAACATTACCATTAGTCATTTTTCCAAGATATCACAAAAAAACCTCTTCAACATTCAGCCTAACCCTAACTACAAATAATCATTTTAGTAAATATAATGTTCTAACACGTTGAAAATTTCAATGTCATAAAAGTTTACTTAAACTCCAACCTAAATAGTACGCCTTGAAGAACTGAAAATGTGTCCCATAACAATTACTTACTGCATTTGGAAAGCTCAAAAAATACACACTTCCCTCAAAGCTGTAGGAGGAGAGCCTTCAATAAGCCATTGAGGTGAAAAAAGAAAAAAAAAATCTTACTGAATAAAACTGTATTCATTTACAAAAAAAGAAATAAGAAAAATGAATGCAGTACTTGAACAGAAGATGACAAATCTTGTCGGCTGTGACGCACGGACCAGAAGCAGAGCAGAAAGTGGGTGAGGGAAGAACACACACTCATCTAAATTTATATACCTTAAATTATTTAAAAAAACACTGATAGACACTCAGTCCATGCATACATTAAAAGCTCTGTAACCACACAGCTGTGGTTGCATTACATTAGTCCACTAACGAAACAATCCCTTTAGTCAGTGCCGTGTGTGTCCATTGAGTTAAAATGTCAAATGAAGAAATCATCAAAACTAAACTGCACCAGATTATTTGATTAAGCTAAAAGAGCCAAATGGCTTGTTGCAGCCATCTTTCTGAAGCTACTGCAAGAGTGCGTTGTTACAGAACTGCATCTCAGAGAGGCGTTGCTAGGATACTCAACACGAAGAGGATTTTGTCTGTTGTGGGAGACTGAGGCCAGAAAAACCATTTCCACAAAGTTTCAGCAAATAAAAACCCCACCATAAACCCTGGTGCACAAGGACAGCTATCACTGGATGTGAGCAACCCAGAGGCTGGAAAAGTAGCACTTTCACAGTGGGAGACTGACTTCTACCTGGACTTTTGTGCAATCTGAATGGTGTTAGAAGTGTGTCCCTTTTTGGCAACCTAAAATTTGAGGTTTAAGAAGAAGAAACTTTATGATACACTCAAATGGATACTGCAGCAATAGTACTACTCTGCATATTCCTTGTGATTGTTACTCTGGAACTGAAGGTTCTCAGTTCTCTCACCTGTCTCACACTAATGTCACCAAAACATCTTTTTTCACATAAAGCCACAGATAAGCAAAATTAATAAATCAAATCAACAAGCAGGCAAAAAATATATATATATTTCAAATGTAAAAACACTAGAACAACTGTTGTTGCCTAGTCATAATTGCTCAGTGTGTCCCTCTTAGGTGTGGCACTGTGCCCTGCCTCTCAGGCTGTACACAGCTGGTGGGTGCTCTGGCTGCCAGGCACTCTGGCTGCCAAATCAGGTTCAGATGGCCTCTCCATGCCTACCTTCTGTCCGTGTGGTTCACGCTTCCCAAGAGTCTGACCCATGCTGCCTGAAAGGAAACAGAAACGCAGAGTTAGTGAAAGAAGACGTTGTCGTGTTACCCATCAGTTTCCATTTGCAAATGGAATCCGTTTTCAAAATGAATTTCAGTTATTTACAAAATAATGAGTAACACGATTCCTATTCCTAAAAGACATTTTATACCAAGTTTGCGGAAAGCATTATTCTGAACAACCTAGAACCTTCTGATCAAAAGTCTGTGCTCTCGACCACTACACAACTAGGTTTCAAAAGGGAAAAAAAAAAAAAAAAAAGCTATCAGACTATCATTTTCAAAAACAGCAGTTGTTAGGTAGGTACTTCTCATTCTTTAATAGTATTTCACAATTCCAAAACTACTAATAAGACCTCTTCAGAGACAAGGAACATAATAGTTTAAATGTCATTTAACATTTTGAGCAAGAGTAATGTTTTTAAAAGATCGGAAATGAAGAGTCTTTATCCCGCCACTTCTCTGTCTCTCTGAACATTAACCATCTTATGAATGAAATGCACTTAGCCGCTAAATCTGTACTCATTACTCCATAATCAGAGCGTGCAGAAAAGAAGTCTTATCATCTCATCACTCAAAACTGAGAGTTGCCTTCTGACTAATTTGTTTCCCTTACAGGCTGCTGCCATCTAACTGGCAGAAGACGTGTGAACATGCAGGAGCGCCTGATTGGATGCCACCGTTAGCTGCAGCCGAACTGTGACCAGCATTCACAAAATGCCAAAGTCACATTTTCGTGTGTTTCATTGGGTGGGATACTGCTTGGTAAGTAAGTGAGAGAAGTTAAAAGCTGGACTTGTTCAAAGCTTCAACGTACAAATTTACAGAGAGAAAACATGCAGCAAGTGCTTAAACCTTTAACATAATCACAAAAAAAAAAAAAAAAAAAACTCTACCTAGATTAGCCTGAAGCACAAATTCACCTGGGAGGCACCTCTGCCGTGACTACAGTGCTGTTTGGCTTGTTACTGAGGAATGTCGCAGAGTTGGTACACAAGGCTCAGTCCGTATTCAGGAGCCAAGTGTTGAACGACAGCTGCTGTGACATCCACCAGTCCTGTCCCGTTATTTACACCCTCTCCTGCCAGCCCCTGCTGTTCTGCACGCTTCGTTTGGGGGCAGCTGCTGGCACTGAGAAAGACAGATCAGTTTGCTCATATGGTCCTACCGGGGCCCCCCTTGCCAAAATCAAAAGTGCGAGAGGGGCAGAATTGGGCTGCGCGAGAAAAACCACACATACGGACATCAGATTTCCAGGGAAGACACTTAACAAGTACAAGTATAGAAGCCTGCGCATCATAAAACACTGCAGCTCATCCCATGGGCCGGAAGCTTGCAGGCACACATTAAAGTACTGGAAATTAGCATTAAAGTACTGGAAATTCTCTCTCTTTACGAGCAACAGCAGTGAGGCCAGCTAATGCCCTTTACACTCTCTCTACACAACTATGGAGCAGTAATTGTACATATATGTAACCAGGACACCATATTAAAAATTTCACAAAGCCCGTATTAGAATATTGGCTCTATGAAAACCCATAGAAAACAGGGTGGAAATCTGTGCTGATAGACACGGTACACAACATTAACTGGGCGTGGGTTATTAAAATACAAAAGCACTACCGCTGAACAATGCGTAAATACATTATGCATGCAGGCGTCTTAAAATTAATCCCGCGTAAGAGTGCTCTCCAGTTCGATTTATCCTGTCCTGTTGACAGCACCGGATGGGATTTCACTGTAAACAGGGTGCGTGCAGCGGCAAAAACGCAGCACTCCACTGAGAATTAGTCGTGGAAAAACTATACATATGCTAGGACAGCTACACAGTAACTGCGTGAGTCACAGAGACGCATGAAGGTTCGCTCGAAACCGCGAGTGTTCACTCAGCCGCGACCAGTGCAGTCGCTGCAGCAATTCACATGCTAACTGGGCATGTCAGCTGATTTAAGCAAGCCATACTTTACTACATGTTGCATATCCTAATAAGCTTTCATGAGAGCATGTTAGCACACACACACTGGTACGGCGAACAAGATTCTGTGGTAGACTGATATTATAAATCAAATGTCTTTATTTAAAGCATCATGGCAAGAAATTTAGAAAACAACATATGAAGATTCTCAGTCGTCCAGGTGAGGTTATCTGGAAGTTTAGTCATGTCAACTGGACTTCTTTCTCCTTTACGC
>JABJVR010000106.1:4254294-4273933 GCA_025773905.1 Chitala chitala | reverse complement strand
ATCAGGCGAGGGTCTGTGTTCCAGAAGGGTCCGTCCACAACGTAGACTTTGGGAGGAGAAGACAAGGGGGATGATCAGGTACCAGGGAGACACAAGAGGAGAGCAAGCACAAGGCTGGCTGGCTGGCTGGCTGGCTGGCTGGCTGGCTGGCTGGCTGGCTGGCTGGCTGGCTGGTATGTCACATGAGGCTCAATACTTCACAAAGTGCAGTTCCTTGCAGTAGCCTTTTCAGCCTGGGAGGAAAACGAGCCGCGGCTGGCGACTGCTAACGGTTGGGCATGACACCTGTGGCCTTTGATGTTTGCAGGTATGTTCCAAACCAGGTTTGGGATTTGTAAAATTATAAGTTGTGTATAACAACCCACTCCAACATACTTTTCTCCACCTTAGCATTGTTTCTGCAAATCAGCCACCTGTTAGAAACCTGGGAGATGACTACTGAGAAAGCCCCAGGCTGTACTGATACATACACACAGGCGGCAGGGCGGGGAGAATACAGGTCCAGTCTGTACTGATACACACCACACACAGGCAGCAGGGCAGAACACAGGCTCATGTGCTGTAGAGTCTAGTCCGAAAGAGTTCATCTGATTGCGACAAGATGAACTGTTCATTACCCAAGTTACTCTGTACTGCATCAATCTGTGGCCATTGCTGCCTTACCCACGTGTGTTTTGATTACACTGTGTGAAAAAAACCATATGGCTGCTGTCTGTATGTGGCGTGTTGTATGGTAACGACCTCGTTTATCTTCTGCAGCCTGCCTCTGTGAAGGAAAAAAAATTGCACGACTTAGAAAAAAACAGGAACCATTTTCACTCTTTTCCCTTTTGTGCTGCGCCCACTTTTGGTAATGTGTGATTTTTTCTGCATGTAAATTGTATTTTTCTGAGACAGACGCTGGAAGGCTGGTAAGAGATGTGATAATAATCAAGCAACAGAACCGAGTCCAACTTTTGGTGAAATTAAAATATGTAATAGGGGAATAAACCATTCCCACTGCAATAAAGGTGATGTGCTTATAGGGTTAGCAGTGGGTGATTATATCAAGAATTAAATGTTTGGGGAAAAATCCCTTAGGAAGTTGATCAGTAATAATTAAGTACAAGCTCAAAGAAGATACGCTAAATTTTGTGATTTCTCATTTAATTTGCTTTGCCACATTTTTTTTTTTTGTTTAAGCTGAATGTTTAAGTTGCAGTCTCTGACTGGGGCAATATTTCAGCAAAGTAGCAAACCTGTTAGCAAAAATTACTTTTCAAACTTGGCCCAGGAGGTCCACTGTCAGAGTCTGAGACAATTTTTTAGGCTTTATTAAGTTACTAATTATATGATTAATGGCACAACTACCAGTGTGATAAATCCTGGCCACTGCATTAGATTTATTTATAATGTCAAGCATTGTTATGCTGAATTGTGTTGGGTTTCAGTCCACTTGGTTGAGTTCAAGTCAAGACCAAGTCCTCAGGCATTAAAGTCAGAGCCGAGTACAAATCCATGTGACCTAGTGACAAGAACAAGGTAACTCCGGTATGTAAGGTAATTATTTACAGTACAGTAGATTTGGGGTTTTCAGCTTGGGTTTTTCTGTTATCTGAGCACGTGGACTCAAACTCAACAGTATTGCTGAACTGAACATCTTAACAGTGGAGTGGTGAAGGTTTCATTTCACCTTTGGAGGGGGACACACCATGTACGTGTACAATTTTATTTGTATCATTTTCTCAAAATTCCCTGATGTAAATATAAAATACCTGGGCTCATATATATATATATATATACACACACACACACACACACACACACACATTTTTTTTACTAAAATGGTATAGTTTCTGCATATATCATGCTATGACACGACTGTCTGATAGTGGAGGGTGTTTTTTTTCCATTCTTAGTTCTCTCACTAGAACTGTGTAAACTGAGCTTCCCCTTAACTTCTCAGTTATGCTTTCACAATTTGGCAGGCAGACAGCAGTGCACACCCACCTCTTTTTCATCCCCCTGGCCTTAGCCTTACTTTATATTTTGTGAATCAGTTGGAGTTCTGAAGAACAGTTAGGCGTGTCATGCCATGCACCTGTCATTCCCTTACATGTCCTCTAGATGTCACTTGACTTTTCTAGACTTTTCCTCCTTTGCATTCTTCATGTAGGTTGTGTTAATTTCATTAGTGTTTCCACCTGTTTTCTGTTTCCTGTTCTGTCCTTTTTATAGCTCTTCTCTAGTGTTAGTTCCTTGCTGGTTATTCTGTGCAGCAGATGTTCCTGGTTTGCTCTCAGGCTTGTATGTTTACCTTGTTCCGTCTTATTTACCCTAGCTGTACTCTTAATATACCTCCTTTTTTGACTTCGCCTCTATTGCTTCGTTCCCCACAACATCACAGCGTGTCGCATAAGATTACGTGATAGTGATCTGTGGCTCACTGGCACCTGAGAAACCATCAAAGGCAACTCCAAATGGAGTCAGATACTTTTCCAAGTTTGGGGCTTCTGGTTTTATGATGACAGACCTGTTTTTTAACTAAGATGCCACATATGGTCAGCTTGACCATAGTGGGATCTTTCTTAAAGAGTTGTTAGAAAGTAGTTGTACAATTTTTTTGTATTAGTGATAGATAACAATGAGAGAAAATTGAAAGCAAACAACTATGCAAAGTCTTTTGAATACATCTGTCACCTGGTTGCTGAATTAAAATGCAGTAATTGGTCTTTCCATGCTGCACCCTAGGTTGCCTGATGACATGTGTGAGCTTGTGTCTTGTGTGTCCTTAGACTGCCCAGACTGTGCTGGTCGTGGTGGTCGTCTTCTGCATCTCCTGGCTGCCACACCACATCGTCCACCTGTGGGTGGAGTTTGGTTACTTTCCCCTCAACCAGGCGTCTTTCGTGTTCCGTGTGGCGGCGCACTGCCTGGCCTACAGCAACTCCTCGGTCAACCCCATCATCTACGCCTTTCTGTCGGAGAATTTCCGCAAGGCTTACAAGCAGGTGTTTAGGTGCCAGGTCACCAGTGAGTCACCCCTGAACGACATCAAGGAGATTCGGAGCAAGGTGGACACGCCACCTTCTACCAACTGCACCAACGTCTGATGAGGGGCATTCTCCTGGCAGGAGGAGAGATGGGCGTTGGCTAATTTGAGGGCCCACAGAGGTGTCAGTATGCTCTGCTGGGAGGTGTGAAGAGGAAAGGAAGCACCTAAATCTGCAACGATGAAGAAGATGCAAGGAACAGTGAAGGAGTCATGGGAGTTGTGATATAACTTTAGCCCAGCTCTGGCACTAGTCACTGAAGTCAGATGTTCTTAACCTGAGGGAAGATCAGACACTTAAATATAACACAGCATGCCTTTAAAAAATTGTTTGCTGAGTTAAAAAAATGCATTGTTGAAAACAACAGGGGGTTTAGAAAAATGTTGTTTACTCTGAATTTTACATTAGTTATTCATGTTTGGTCCAGAAATGATATGCTAGCATTCAATTAAAAATACAAAATATGCTTGAAGTAAAAGTGAATCGTCACAAACTGAATCCAGCACTTGGTAATACAGAGTTCGCTCTCAGAAAGAACGGCATCGTTCCACGTGTAAAGCATGGAAAATGCTGTGTTATTTAACGTTTCAAAGTCACGCATTGCATTTGCCTTGTAAATCTGTCAGACAATGCTGTTTTGTCAGTGCAGTTTATCTGAAAGTGTACAACACTTTGTGAAAAAGCCATTGTAAATAACTCTAAAATGCAGTGTTTTAAGTGTAAAACCTATGTGTTATTGTGATAAACATGATGTTTGCGAGCTTGACATGAAGGGTTCATGCTCATTAGCTTAACTGTTTACAGTCGAGCGACCCTAGTTGGCACGGTGACGCTTGGTAACCAAGTCTAGAGTAATGTCTTCAACTGACTGAATGTAAAACTACATGGTATGTCATGAAATAATTACTGTTCCTTAAAATTCCTGCAAAAAATGAGAAATGTAAACACGGACTTGTACTATATACATAGAACATACTATGAACCACTACAGTATATCTGTCATACAATGTTATATTAATCGTAGATATATTAAAATGTATATGTTAATCGTATGGTAAATTAGTGTTATTTAAAAACATTTTTGTACAAGAAGGCGGATACATTCAATGAATTTTACTTTTCCTACCTGAGAATATATTCATGAAATGCAGTTTTGTTTTTGCACATAAAATCATCAACTGTTAGATAAATATCATCAATTTAAATGTTAGGAATGTCTGTATTTAATGTTTTTCTTCTTTTTATTCTAATCGTGAGAAACATTCCTAATTTTTGGGAACTTTTCACACATGTAGGAAATTATTGAAGTAAAGACAATTTTTTCCTCAGAGGTAAAATTCACACTTAAATATATTTACATTACATGCATGCATTTAAAAAATTATAAAAATTACAGTAACATTGTTAAACTTGAGATACAAAATACAGGATTTACATACTGGAGTTCTTTTTTTCCAGCGTGTTGAGATTTGAGAAGGAAGGACTTGTATGTAGTTTAGTAAGATAGCACACATTTTCCTTCATTTTGTGTGCTTACATAGATATCTAATTGATGCTTGTGTAACTAAAACCTGGTCGTGAGGTAAATACTGGACACCACTGTCTGGGATGGGGACAAATGTTGACTGATTTTTTTACGCAAGGGATTTTTTGAAAAGCACCCTCATTCATTGGTGAAATTTACTCTACAGTTTTGAATAATTTTCAAGCTTACATAATTTACTCATTAGAGGGACTTTTGTTTTTAATTTTCCACTTTTCTAAAGAATGAATTAATGGAACTGCAGTATTGTGATAATTCCTTTTTATTTAATTTTTTAAATTATGTAAATCAGAAGGTCCAAGCATGAGTTCCTGTGAAACCACCTGCAAATATAAAAAATAAATATGTTTGCGATTCTCCTTTGTATTCACTCTTGGAGTTATCATAGAGCCGTCCAATCACAACACTGGGCATCATTTTGGAGGAAGGCCTGGGAATTTATGCAGAGCTCTTGCTTTGCTGTTAAATTACAATGAGAAGCAATGAGAGCAGATGCCAGGGTTCTGCTATAGATCTATGTGCCACTATAAAATTAATCATTTTAATGAATGATGCAAATGCTTGGCTCTTCTTTGCTGTGGACCACTGAACAGGTTCTAATTGAAGTGCCACACGATATGGTAGCATTCCAGTTTTACCCTTTGCCTTCCGTTTTCCTCTTCCTTGACCAGTTCGGATAAAATTATTCCATTAGAATTGCGGTGGCACAATTTAGATTTGTGTGACATTGACATAAATGTTATGATGCGTTGTATGCAAGTCAGTGTGCGCTGATCTACTGCGAGCCTTTCCATATGTGAACCGAGAGCTTTGGGCTCCGATCCCTGTGCAGTGTGGTATTTTACACGAGGCCAGCTGCCAAATCCCATGAGCGTTAGCTACGGTACAGATAAACCTTAGCCAAATACAGCCATGTGGCCTTGTCTTCAGTGAGCTTGCCTAGTGAGAGGTAGCACAGCTGCACACGCATACTTCACACTCATCTCGTGTCACTCACAGGAAAAAAAAAAAATCAATACAGAGCCCACCTCTTGTGCTGTAAGTTCTGTAAATGAGTCACAATGGATTCTTCATAGATGAATACACTGGCTGTGCCATGAAATTTTCCTTTTAATGAAGGGTGAATGTCTGGCATGTTCTCTCCTTGTGCTAATGAATGAACTGAAAGGCAGCTGTAATGACGTTCTTAGAATTAGAACATGCGTCCTAATTTATCGATTGTTCTCCTTAAGGCCATGTGTTATACCCTACTTTTAAATGATGTGCTTTTGAAATCAAAGCCATGTGTTACACTCTACTTTTAAATGGCGTATTATTGAAAGCAATGTGTATACAAACACGCTCATTTATAAACAGTGGTGTAGTTATGTCTTGGTAGGTGGGCATACTTTTCTGTCTATCCACTCAAAATAAGCATAAGTGACTTACATGTGGCCACTACAAGACTAATAAACGTACATTCTAGTTTTATAATGTTTATTTCATTTTTTACACAACATTTATAGCCACTTGGTGCTTTTAAAACCTCCAACTCAGAAAACATTTTTAGGGGGGTATACAGTGAATCCATTTTTCAGATGTCGGTATATGGTATACGCCATATACCTGCCTATATACGTTTCACTACACCTCTGGATGTTATTGTTTTCACCCCTGCAAAATAATTTGTTATCAGTATAGTTTATTGGCATTCTGTACATCAATTCACATTGATGATGTATGTTTTGCATGATTTTATGTCTTTCAGAGGATTTGTTGATGATGTTACTTTGTTATTTTTCATATTGCTTTTGTTGGTTGTGTAATTGTCTTAAGAATTAAATTCATCTTTATACTTTACTACAGAAGGTAGTATATATACAAGAACTGAAGTAGTGTCTTACAAAACATCTTGAGAAACTAAAAACTGTATTTAATAATGTCCAGAATGATGTATGTTGATCATATCTATAAAAATGTATTTGTATAAAAGTCTCATATGATGCATATGTTAGATAAAGTGCAGTGTTAAAATATCTATCACTTGTGTGACTCTTGTATCTGAATTTCTCAGCTTATAAAATACAGCAAAATTTAAAATCCCTTGACAGTACAGATCTGTGAAGTCTTGGACAGTAAATTTTGAACAATGTAATTTAGCACCGTTTCGTAATTACCAAGATCAGAGACAGACGCAACTGCAGATCTATAGAGTTTTCTGTCACCTTTTGATTTAACCTTTTAGTTGAACATTCCATCAGAGTGTGTGTGTGTGTGTGTGAGTGTGAGTGTGTGTGTGTGTGTGTGTGTGTGTGTGTGTGTGTGTGTGTGTGTGTGTGTGTATACTGTTATTGTTTGTTATGAGCTAATTTGGAAACAAATAATTTGAAAATGAGTATTGTTATTTAGAAATAGCTTAAAAATAATTATTTACTTAATGAGTTCAATTATTGTTCAAAACAAGTTTTAAATATAAGTATGGAAGCATATTTATTTCAAAGGGGATTATTTCAAAGAGAGGATTATACTATAATTTGTGAGATTTGGGGGTTTATAATATACAATAATGATGATAATTCAGAATGTGTCAAAGTATGGGGTGAAAAGTACTGCCCATTTTGGTAAACTCGCTTTATTCTGCAGCTAGTTTAGTTTTCACCACCAATTTTGTCACATTTGATATGTAAGGAGCCTAAGGAGAATGGCCTAATGAGGACTCGCTTTGGCTGTCCCTGATGACTTCTGTGCCTTTCCCACACGTTTGCTTATTACTTATTACGGGTGCTGAAAAACCAGCGCCCTGCACTGACACACCAGCATGCTCACTTGAGTACGCTGTGTCAGGCAGTACCTTACAGCCATTTGGTGCCTGGTCCACAATGTAATCATTTGAAAATCGTGACGGTGTGCAATTCAACAGTTAAGGTACTAAACTTGTGAAAGTCTTTCCTAAACTTGTTTCAAATCGTTAGGAGAAAAACTGCACAATTAAGGTAGGTATTTAACCCTAAATGATTTTAAAAGATGTAGTTGTATGGTGCTATAAGTGATGCAAGACATGTAGGACAAAGCCAACAAAATGTTTAAAAATTTTTAAATTTCATCACAATAATAATATCATAAGCAGTCTTGTGGGTAAGTGAGACGTAGAGTTGCTCTACATTTAGAAGTGTGACTTCCACAGGGTGAAGAACATTACACTGAGTTATTGGAACCTTAGAAGACCGTATCTGAAATACCCACACAGGACTAAGATTTCAAATACAACAAACATGTTACAATATTTACTTAAGTCAAAACTATGAGATATAGTCCATTTGATTTAAACTACCTGATCCCCTAAGCACAGAATATACTGTGTGTTTTCTCTGGTAATGGCAACACTCAAGACAGTCCACTTATTGGGAACTGCCTCTCTTTCCAGACAGAACCTGTCTAATCCTTATATTCCACTCTGACCCTCATGCACAAAAGCGAGTGCATGCAAACGCGCACACAAAGTACATATGCAGAAGACATTTACATGCATGTAGTGGAAAAGACTCACAGACTCCTGCCTGTTGTACCGATATTCCTGAGAAGGTGGAGAGAGCACGTTTGCCTGGAACAGCCCATGTGACACAGCCCAGAATGGACTCTAATGACAGCAGCCCACATGAGGGGCCAGAATGGAGTCTAATGACAGCAGCATATCCAGGAGGTGCCCTGTCTCTGCCTCCTTTGTAACCAGCTCCCTCACTGTTTTTTTGGCCACTTTAATAGACACAATTGCAGATCGGCATCTCCTCCTTTGACGACCCTCAATGGGTCATTATCAAAATTACTTTAATGGGATGAGAAATAATTTGAACGTAGGTCGCGGTGGCAACAGGAGCTTCACGGCTTCTGAAGATGGTGATATTGAAATATGGACCACAGAGGCACAGGTTTAGGGGAGATGAGGGGGGCATGTCCTCCTACAATGTTTGGAAAGGAGCAAATTGTCCTCCCAATCACCACGTGTCCTGATTATGTTAGTTATATAATGGATTAAATGCCATGACTAGTTGATTCCCCCCCCCCCCAAAAAAAGGTGAAATAAAACCTACACCACTGGTGAACTACCAAGGCTGTTTGGTTGGCCTAATAGCCACTCTTCTACAGTAAGGATATTTCTACAGACAGGGCAATCTGCTGCCACCCAATTTAAGGAGCATTCATCTTCTGTTTGATAACAAAACCCAAGTCTGGGAGAAGGAAACCCAAGGTAGAACACTCACTGTTGGTAAATGACGATGTGCTGGCCACTGAATACTACATCAGGTGCAACCTGACTGATGGACTGATTGACAAGTGGCAACAGTGACATTATCAGTTTCCAAAAATAGTACATTGAATGGTGCAGAATGAGGTGAAGTACAGCTTTTCCAGCAGGCCATACTGCTCCTTTTCACGCATAGCACGCTGTCTAGAGCTTTAACACAGCTTTCTGTATTTTCAGTCATCTGGTTTAGTGCCAGGCTACATGTGGGTTTGCTACATGCTTAACATTCAGCAAACATTGAATGACAAATGGTAAAGGAAGTGTGTGTTTGTTTAGACTGCAGGGAGCAAAAAGAAAACAATCAGAACAAAAGACTTAACTCCAAACAACAGAAAGAAAATGTGTTAATTACACAACAGCTTTGTGTACACATCATTACAGTAAAAGCTTTCAACAATTAAATCAATTAAACTTGACCCCCCCCCCCCGATGACAAACACACTCACGCATACACACACAAACACACATACATGCGATCACCCTGTCTCAAGCGCAGATTAAAACATTTTAGCTGTGCAAATACATTTGAATTTTCTCGCCTCCTGGCTGATGAATCCAGTCCTTATAGAACATTTTCCCCCAGTGAATTTAATGTAGAGACAATAAGCTTCAGGACTGCTAATGTGAGGCTACATTCCACTGTTTCTGGGCATTGTCTATGGAGGGACAAAAGCAGGCATGAAGTGAGCACCCCCCACCCCCCAGCCCAGCTAACCCACTCACTTCCCCATATTCAGTTATCACAGGGAGGCTCTGAAGTGTTCCATTAGGCTTTTGTGATTTTTTTCTCCTCTCCCTCTTCTTTCCTTTTTGTCATTTTTCCTTCCATTTTGCCTTGCTAATGTTGAAAAGGTCCTGCTTTTTGATGTAGGCCGGTCTTGGTTGCTTGCTTGCTGTCAGCATTTTTCCAAACAGTGGACCACAGTAAAGGACGCCAATTGTAGTATGTCCAGCTGAATCAGTGCTATTGCATAACTACTGTCTCATGGTGTACCTGTTGCATATTTTGTTGAGATTCTTTGCTGAGAACTTTTGGGAAGTTAATGTTAAAAGCGGCATAATGGTTAGGGTTAGCTGGATAAACACAGTGATTCATGCTGTAAAGTTCATAAATGTAACAGACCAGGAACCACACTGGAGGCTGGAACCCTCTTTGCAAATCTTTTATTTCTGAGGCAAGATCTAATGGTAATCGTGATCCGTGAGACATGGTCTTTAATCCAAGCGAGGGGTCATTGAAGCCAGTAGGTCAGTCCGATGTCAGGAGCTAGGGGAGACACAGAGGGTTAGAGAGGTACTGGGAGTCGGGAATATACACAAGGGCGTGGAGCACGTAGATAAGGGTTTCGTAGACTGCTCAGTACACATGCTATGCTGTAATACTTTGCATCGGTGTGCTGTCATTGCGGTGATTATATGTGGTTGCAGTTGTTCAGGATGGGCTGGCAGGCTCTGATGAGGGGGGCGTGACAATAAACTTTCTACATTCTTTATTACAAAATTAAAATCAACACCCACCAACACACCTGCCTTTAGTCTCCACATACTTGGTTCAGAGCTTAAATAAAAATCCCAAGTAACGTGTTGTCTTTGAAGTGTATACACAGGGATTCAGTACAAAACATGTACACTTGTTACAAATGTATTAGATACATTAGGTTACATGTTCCAGTAGGTATTTATTGCGGCAAATAATCTGAAATCATAGATCGCAGATAGAGAACAAAACACAAGATTTACGACACAAACATGGGCTTGATGGTGGCTCAGTGGCAGCTGCTGTACCTTCACTCTTCCACAGTTACATGTTTCTTTAAGTTGGGCTGAGATGTGGTTTTCATGTTCTGCCAGTGCCACCTTGAATTTTCTCTAATTTCCTCCCAAATCCCAAATCATGCAGATCAGATGTCAGATTTAAACAGCCCCTGTCAGCGTACAGCACTTTTTAATTCTACTAGCACACAACAGGCTAGACAGCCATTCTCTCATTGCCAACGCTACCACTCCAAGGATGCATACAGTAGGTAAGGTCCTGAGAGCTTTGCCCCAGTGTTAACTGCAGAGACGCACTAATTCTGTCAAAAGCACAAATGGTCTGGCTGTCACACGTGCAGCTGTGCACCGCTCCCACAGTGCCGGGGGATAATTGTCCCCTGGCGGGTCAGGCCGTGCCGGGGCAGGGCGAGTGGTGCACAGAGCTCGACACCAGCAGTGCCGCCACCGTGTTCTGCTGCTCCTCTGTTTGTGTGAAGGTCATAGTGGTCCCAGAGAAGAGGATCCGCTGTCATTCCCCTCAGAGTGGAACCAATTACCCCCACAATCGCAGGGTTCCCAGAAATGCATTATGAGCCAGAGCCGCAGGGACACGCACCCTCCAAGGGCTTAAGCGCATACGCCATCCACAGCCCACATTCTCACATTTATTCTGTCCATTCCCATTTAAGGTGTTAGCATGGCAACAGAAAATAAATACCTAGCTAATTACCCACCTGTACCCAGTACCAGCTCCAGGTGTGTCCCTGGCTTTCAAGAAATGGGGCAAAATAAGAGCTTTCACTTTCCTACTACCTGAGCAAGTTGACTCATCTACTCTGGACAGAAGAAGTGACTAAAGTGTTTTTATGCTTGAAATGTGAAAAATCAGACATTTTGTACTCTGGCTCAGCAAAACCTCTCTGGGACTCTTTATACTCTAATGGGCTTAAGCAGTAGCTGATTATGGTCTAATTTTGCTCTTCTAATCATTACTGGAGTATTAGCTATGCAGAGAGCTCTCTCCTCTTGAAAGCTATGGTAACATTAACAAGAGCAGAAATTAATGCTAATTTATTCTTCCTCAAAAGGCAAAAGAGATGATCCCTGTGGACAAAATGAAACGTGTTTCATAACCCGCAAATGTTATATCTTATTTAAAAAAATAATAACAAAGTGCTATAGTATCTTAAGAAATATATTGCAAGTCAATTTACTCTTGAGCAGTTGTGTTTGAAACGAAAGAGTTTGCAAAATGGCTCTCGAACTCTGAGGGAACATCCCAGGAAGGTTGGGTTTTGAGGTTCAGTATATCCCAGGCAGAATGCCAGTCTCTTCTGAATATGCTTATACTGATTTAACGTGTAGAAAACAGGTAATTCTCTTTGGCATGCATTTTGGGTAGAACTGCTTAGGCATATTAAATGCAATGGACTGTGCGTAACGAATTCACAACGATCTGTGATCAAACAGCCTGGCACACTTTGCTGTGTAAGTCAAACTCTGGACGTCTGATGGCGAGGTCGTAGTCACCACTGCACCCCGACTGCTTAGCCAAGTGTGACATAATAAAACTGATCTTTCTGTGCCTTCTGCCCAGGCCACTTTATGCTGCTAAAATAATTTCAATGTAGCAATCTATCATCTTTGAAGCTGCCTTCATTTGGAAGCAATATTAAGTGCCTAATTTCCAGCACGTCCTATACCAAAGCCAATGTTAGACAACACTGGTTAAAATATAATGTGGTAGTTAATCTTCCTTTGACTCTGACAGAAATTCCTACAACAAACTTTGCAAAAAACTGGCTGAAGTATGTATGGTGCGCCATTTAAATTTGTAGGTAGGTCAGTTTGACCTGGCCATGGACAGGGTGTAAATGTTTCATCATCAAACATTAATATAGAACATTCTGTTTCATCTTTTATTTTTGAACACATAATAAAAATGTTTCAAGAGACAAAATGCTGTAAAATGAGGATGCTTTCAAAAACAAGAATTGAATGAATTGTTTTTATTTATTGATTAACAACATAGGAAGTGCATAACCAGAAAAAACTAACATCAAGTCCATATTTGGTGAGACCAACCATTTCTTTTTAAAGAGCATTAATTCTTCAAGGTAAACATGTAATTAATGTGTAGGCATATAGTTCAGTGCATGATCAAACAATTATACTAGGTGCTAATGATCAACAATTTTGTAATGTGTAGTAATGCGTTGAAATGCAATCATTACCTGAAACAAAAGCAGGTGTGTAGGAGGAATAAAACTGTGCGAGGCAGACCCATGTTGTAGTAACAGGGTTAATTTTGAAAAAAATACAAAATAAACACCCACACAAACACACAAACACACACACACACACACACACACACACACACACAAACATTCTGCCTCTTCCACAACAAGGCACATGTGAGCTTACTGCATCTGAAAGATCTTGTAGAAACAAATATTTCAAGGGAAACATTTCCAGATGTGCTCTTCACGAGAGACAGATGTTTCCACACGTGCTCTTCAAGATCTTCTGCAGAGCCAAATAAAGTGGCAAAGCAGAGGAATGTAAATGCGGTGTTTGGCCATGGACACTTGCAGATCAGAAGATTTCCAGCAGTGCTCACATCTGGCAGAAGGCAGTGGGAGCCTGGTACACCCATCTACAGTTTAGAGAAGCCTAGTCAGAAGATGTCTTTGTGGAAGACTCACAGCCAAAAAGCCATACAAGCAGAACATTGCCCAAAGCATTACACTCTTGCCTTCTTTCCATACTGCTTCCTGGTACCATCTCTTCCCCAGGTAAGCAATGCACACACACCCAGCCACCCACATGATATACAAGAAAATGTGATTCAACAGACCAGGCCACCTTCTTCCATTTCTCCGTGATCCAGTTCTGATACTCATGTGCTCATTGTAGGAGCTGTTGGAGGTGGACACGGGTCAGCATGGGCACCCTATGCAGCCCCATGCAAAACAAACTGCAATGCACTGACACATTTCTTTCCAAATAAGCATTAACTTTTTCAGCAATACGGGCAACAGTATCTCCTCTAGTGGATCAGACTACATGGGCCAGCCTTCGCTCCCCACGTCCACCAGTGAGCCTTGGCCACCCATGGCCCTGTCGCTCTTTGACTGGTTTTCTTTTCTTGGACCCTTTTAGGTAGGTCCTGACCACCGCAGACTGGGAATATCCCACAGGAGCTGCAGTTTTTAAGTTGCTCTGACAGAGTCATCTAGCCATCACAACTTGGCCCTCGTCAGAGTTGCTCACATCCTTACGCTTGCTCATTTTTTCTGTTTCCAACACATCAACATCAGGGACAAAATGTTCACTTGTTCACTTGTTCACAAATGTTCACATCACCTGTTCGTGGTCGTTATGTTATGGCCGATCAGTGCATATTCATCATGCAGTACCAATGGAACCTCGGTTCACAAACTTAATTGGTTCCTGAAGACAGTTCTTAATCCGAAAAATTCGTGATCCGAAACAAATTTTCCAATAAGAATCAATGTAAAATGGATTAATGAGCAGCAATTTCTCCACTTCTTCAAGCGTCTCTGATCTTTGTTTAGTAATAATGTTCACCCCTCTTGCTACATTGGCTAACCTGATCTTCTCTTTAGAATAGTAGAGATCGTTGATTTTGCCATCAGATTAATGGCACGAACACCATTTTCATGTTTAGCAATGATTTCTTTCTTCATCTGTATCGCAATTCTAGTAATTTTTCTTTTTCCTTTGTAATCACTATGGTTCTTTGGTCCCATGGCGTCTTATTTAATAGTTTATAATGAAGTAGAACACAAAACACAATGAAATTCAAAAGAACGCAAGCCGAATTCAAACAGAGATGTGCGAAATCTCTGTGCGAAAAGTTAAACAGCAGCTGACGTACATGTGCGACCATCATTACCGGCTTACGTGGTTCATGTACCGAGACGCAGTACAACAACTGAGGGATTTTTTGGGCGGAAATATAGTTTGTGAACCAAGAAGTTCATGAAGGGAGGTGTTCGTAAACCGAGGTTCCACTGTACCTATTGTGTACGTTGTTAATTGTTAAAAACCATTCATAGCATTATTTTATTTTTGAAAGCATTCTCAATTTACAGATGTTTTTTTTAATCAAATGCCTAAAGTGTTTGTACAGTACTGTGTATGAGTTGTCCATTCTCAGACCACCACACATACAGTCACAATGTCTGTACTCTAAAGACAAAAATAAAGTTTTCTGTATATTATAGATATGAGTAATTGGTCCAACCAAAAAACAAACATTTAGATATAACTAAATAGCCAAAATTGTCAGCAAAAACAATTATTCATCCATCATTATTATTCATTTTGACTTATAAAATACAAAGTCTCAGTTCATACCTCACATTGACAATTGAACCTATAGCTATCTGATCACAAACAGAAAAATCATCATTTTTGTGGCCATATTAGAAAAAAAGAGGTAAAGTTGTAAATGAACACAAAAAACTGCAGCAAAATGTGCATAGAATTTAGACTAAAACTGAAAATAGTTTTGTTTATTAATACATGATATTGTAGAGGAAGAGAGGATGTTTCATTTAGCAGACCACTGAACCCAGATCAATATAAGATGGCCGTATAATAGCTGATTCCCTAATGTTTGCTGAGCGCGAGGGTGCATAGCTCACCAGAAGTAAATGTCAAACAGCTCTTCCGAGTCACATGATGCCAGTTGTTAATAATAGAGCCGTCTTCTACTGGTTCCTGAAGCAAATCACTAAATTCAGGCCTTGAATAATGTAGGGTAGCTCTCCGCCCAAGAGCACTGCTTAATCAGTGTTCGAAGCGCTTTTGGATGATGGTTTGCATTTTAAGCCATTGTTAGCTCTAAATACCAAGTTCCTCAGAAAATAATGCCCATGTAAAATTAAAAATTAATGGAGCATATTGCTGCCGTGCCATATGATTAAACAAAAGAAATGCAATCAATAGACAGAAAGGATGCATTACTCTTATCAGTGACTATGCTGTCAGTAAGTCAAGCTGCCTTGTATATTTAAAACAGTCTGCTGTGAACACTGTCTGGAATCCAAGGCTTTTGGAAGTAATACTGCTTTTTCATAAAAATTAACATTTCAAAGCACCATTGTAATTTGGGTTTAAGGGCACACAATTTTCTTTTAGAGCTTCAGACAAGTCCGTTAGGAGACTTAATACCTAAAGATCTTCAATAAAGCGATGACATACCGAGCTTGTGACAGCCTACAGAGCTTGATTATCAGGGTCTGGCACCTCTAATTAATGTAATGCTTACAAACTCTTTAAGGTATGAACTTTGTGAAAGGCCTCACGACCTTTTAACTTGTGAAATGAATGCAGAATACTTAAAGAGTGTTAACTTCATGTGCCTGTTCATTGACAATGTACTATAAGACCCCATATCAAGGCAAATCAAGAGCAGAAAGGAGTGACATGTAAAACCAGGATACATTCTGCTTTTATACCCATTCTGCTTGTATACCCATTCTGCTTGTATACCCATTCTGCAGGGGGTGTATTTAGACCAGAAGGCAGTACACAGGACACCAATTTCCTACACCCATCTGAGAGTGTTACACTGTAATTTGTTTTTCTGTTTTAAATGCTGCACACACAAATATCCTGCATGATCTTGACAAGTGTGTAACTATTATACTGTAAATTCCCTTAAATGTGACCAGAGCGTTTTAAACTTTCGTAAACAATTGTGAAGTAATTTTTACTGTATGCATTGAAGGAAAATGATAAGGTATACACACTCAGTTACAGAAAATATGTGTATAAAGTTGAAAAAAATGGCAGTGCACATGCCTAAAATCTTCACATCACACAAGTTCAAATACTTTCAAGATTGAATGCAGTCATAGATCTGTATTTCAACTAAGTTTTCATTAGTTTTCTTAAGATAATCTAATTTTCTCCCATTGTCTCTCTGTTTGTGTCAAATTAGCAATGTTAAATCATGCACAGCCTGGTCATACATACACATATTTCACACAACTGTCACTATAGAAGATACAAGATTCTCAAACAAAATTATAACAGATATACAACCATGGCTGACTATATACAATCAGTATAGTCATACAACATCATTGCATACGTAAGTATCACAGAGCTTCATTTTTTGGAACTCCACCCCCAGGGGTCACATAGGCTGACCTATCCAGGTGAGTGCCCTGTATCTACCTGGGTCATGGCATAACAACTAGGAAGCCAGGGACGTGTTGGCAGTAAAAACATATGTGAATGAAGGCAGTAGTTCAGGAGGGGCTGAGGAATCCATGAGCCATCAGTTGTTTTGAGCAGCACTAAATCCATGTGTGTAAGTGAGGTGATAAACTGTAAGCCCCAAGCTTCATAACACTCAAGCAATAACACAATAAATATCAAGTGCCTGTCTGTAGTTCATGTTTGTAAAGCCATACCTCCAGAAAAATGAAGCAGTGTTGTCATATTCACTTGTAATTTCAATTCTACAGTACTGATCAGCTGCTCAATCAAAAGCCCTTCAACTCATGTCTTTATCCCACAAATCAAACATTGAAAACAACAGCTTCAATTTCCCTATAATACAAGACTTTTTTGTTTTTTCATGGTTTATATTGACAGTTCTGGTTAGGTACCAAGCACAAGAACACCTGCCTGCTTCTCTAAAACTGTGGCCATTACAGGTCCTGCATACTATATCTGAGGATTTGGAGCAAAGCTAGTCAGCTGGACAAAACACAATCAGTCAGGCAGCCTAGTGATTACTGACAAACACACAAGGGAAGCAAACCTGAATTGCTCCAGTAAATTAACCGCCTGCATAAGCAGATAATTTTATTTTATTTCGTTAAGAATCAGCTAAACGAAAATGGATTTCACATTTACAAATATGACACATTGAAATCCCTGAAAGCTTGACTGCAGCTGATCTCGCTGTCCTTCCTGTGTGTGCACAAAACTATGATAATTATAAGACCGTATAATGCAGCACCCCTTACTACATCTACAGAGAACTTTTCTCATTACTGGTTATCGCAGCAAGCCGCATGCACTTCAAGAACATCGTGTTCCAGAAAGGTATAAACACAAAAAGAGCACATATTTCACATAGTGTAATATCATCCGTCTAAAGGGCTGCACGCCTGAACACAGCTCCTTGTCCTCTGAGTGTTATTTCCCTATTGATCACGACTAGCACACGCTGAACACAAATCCTCCATGTTTTCGGTGATGGTATTTATAATGCAAGGATGTAAAAATATTCTGCGCAAAACAGTGGATGAGATTGTACTTTAATAAACAGGCTTAAAATGGGACATTCCAGCTTTGATTTCTAAATATTTAACCTGGGACAAATTCTGTCTCATAATACCTGTGTTCCATCTGAGGTCCTAATTAAACAAGGGTTTGCTGAGCACTCGAATTTATATTGTAAGCAATTTGACAAATTTTAAAGGTTGTGTCTTATTCCTGAATTATCAAGTTGATAGTGTGCTTCTTGTAATAAAAATATAAATATGATTTCCATAATTACTTCTTTGAAGTTGTTTATAACACAATAGTGAGTTGTTATGGTTCTCAGAAATTCATGCATAAACAACCTCCTAATGTATTGTCTGATTGACAAACAGACATGACAGGCCCTAGGCACTGCTCTTTGTGGAATAGTAATTCAACTACTTTCTACACTTAATCACTTTATTAAAGTAATTAATTTGCTTGTAAATCAAGCATAAATCAAACACTAATTAAATAACACTCCTCGAAACCTAAGTGTCTCTATCCCTCAAAATACAGGGTTTGGTTGTCAGGTATTAATACATGTTAACGTCTTCCACACCCCGGAAAAATCAATTAACTGACAAATTAGACTAAATTAAATGATAAATTAGACTGTTAATTGAGAACTTGGTACCTATGAATTTTAATGTGTGTAGTTTCATTTACAGGAGAGCAGACATTGTTATGTAGCATTTGTTACCAATACATTTCATTTTCTCAACAGCACAAGCTGTTTCAGAATCCGTGCTACTTTGAGTGCTTGATATATGTCTTGTATTAGAAGTTTTGACAAGCTCCATGACGTCTCTAATTAAAAGTGATGTTTATTACGAAAAGAAAGCAATCATACATGATGCCAACGAGCACAAATAAAGAACTATAATTAAGACATGGTTTTTATTCACAATGCCTTTGATATATGCTGCAGAAGGTCCATCTGCAAACTACTCACACTAAATAGAGACTAAATTATATGGCCTTCTGTGGTGGCTTGGCACCCTGCCCTGCGTGTCCCCTGCCCTGCACCCTGTGCCTTCTGGAATGGGCTCCTTGCTTCCCACAACCCTGTATTAGACAGGCAGTATAGTGAATGGACAGATGGGTGGATGAAATGGCCTTCGCTAGACTGTTCTTTGGTAAACACTAAGAACAAATGCACACTTCAGATATCTGCAGCAGAGACAAGTACTCATCCAACATGTGCAATAACTGCGTTTTAAACACTCAGACTGTAACACCCATTTAATCTGCCCGAGGTTTGAATTTGCATAGAAACAGAGGTTAGGTACAAAGCAATCCTGTAAGACTAGGTTCAATGCAATGCAGCTTGTATTGAGTGTCTGAATGGTTCATTTTGTATTAAATGGAGTAATAGGTAATTTGAAAACACAAAACAGCACGCACACTCACACACATTCCTCTCATTGTGAGACATAATGCCACAAAAATCATGATAAACATTCCAGTTGTGAGCCGCTCCCACCTCCAGTGCACTGTGACACAAGCCTTGTGTTGAAATCACATTTTTTTTTGCTGCCTGTGTTTTTTGGTACAACACATCTTCTAGAATTACTGCACATAGGCAAGCACTAAGACTCCTGGTGGAAGAGACAAAAACATGTGTTTATAAATATTGAAAAAAGGTAAAACTTGATGCCCTGTGGTGGGCTGGCGCCCCGCCCTGGGTGTCCCCTGCCCTGCGCCCTATGTGCTCTGGGATGGGCTCCAGGT